>JAGTTH010004487.1:0-24968 GCA_022606485.1 Agraylea sexmaculata | reverse complement strand
TTATAATATTGCTGTATTATTTGATTATAGTATTATTTTATTTCAACTTGCTGAAGTTGAATGCAAATTTCTAAAATAGTAATCGCATTTCATTAATATTATAATTTAAAAAGAGTATTCTATTAATATCAAAAAAAATTTTTTTAACCACGTAATAAACCAATATAATAAAAATGTTACCAACGCATTGCTCTACAATTATTGTGAGTGATTGAAAACTTAGTTTTTCACCCTCTTTGACCTGTTTTGGTGATAATAATGCTGTGTAAAAAATTGCGATAATTTTTAAATAAAGATACCTTAATAAATTTTTGATTTTAAGACATGTGTAACAATTAGAGTAAAATACCAACATACAGGAAGAAAAATAATTACTTACTAATTGAATAGTTATAAAATTCTCTTAAATTTCACGGAAAAACATCTTCATCTTGGAGTACATCACTAATGATTTCATCTAAAAGTAATATTCACCAATGAAATAGGTATCCAGCAGTTGTAATTTGAAATGTAGCGGATATTATAAACGACTTAGATATTTGAAATGAAAGTCTTCCTGCGAGTAATTAATGAGCTCGTTGGCATAAAAGTGGTGACATAAGACAGCTTCTCTCAAAGGTTTTATTGGATATTCTGCTTATAGCCCTCGTAACGAGGTCGTTCATCACCATGGCTTACCTGCACCACCATCAAAATAATCCCAACTCTTTGAAGCTCATCTCGACTTCCGACAGCTTCTAATTTACGCCTCGCTACTGGGAAATTCGCAACTCTTGCTTGTTAAATTTCCCCATTCCGATTGATAAATATAAAAGTGGCGGAGGAAATAGCCACTTTCATATTTGATTAGTTGATTTATGTACAAGAGTGTTTTTGTTCTCACATTCATGGCGGAGTGGTCTTCAAAGCCCACACGACTTGTAGTAGGTGTATGAATGTAAAACAAGCGATGTTAATTTACGAGTCTAGGTGTTATTTTTCAATTGGTTCAATATATGTATGATAACACAGTGTATCCAATTAGCGTATTGGAATGGATTGTAGTGTAGTGCACTCGTATATACCAGGTAATTGGATATTGAAATGTCTTCCTCACCCACTATCGATGTCTCCATACAAATCACCGTTCAGTGTCTTCTATAAAGATTCACGTTCTATACGAAAATCTCAGTAACGTGCACTCGTTATTCCAAGTGCTTCTATGCATCTCTTATAAGCATCGCTTCACTACCTTCAAATATATTACGAAATCTTCCATACATATATTTGACTCAAGGCGAAATATATAGATCACATTTAATATTTTAATTTTACACCCAGCGGCATGTATATATGTATGTATGTAAAAACATAGACATTGAAAAAAATATAAAACTCAAAGTAATAAATAGTAGAGTGATATAAATATAGTGACATTATGTTTTAAATCAGTGACAACTCCGTAATCATCTAATATAATTAACACATTAACAAGTAATTTTTTTGTTGCATTTGACAATGCTTAAAGTAAACGCTCGTGAAAGCTTTTTACAAACTAAAGGCAATATAAATATTTTACAACAACATATACCTCATTCAATTATAAAAAAAATGTGAGAGGCATAATTTGATTGAAGGCAATTAAAATATGTTTATTTATTTCCTAAAAACGTCGTGTTTCGTTATTTAAATGAAGTAAAATTTCATTCCCTACCCAATTTTATATATGAATAGTTAAGACATATTATTTATTTATTTGTTTACAATTTTCATTTTGTTTGGAAATTCTTAAGACTAGTGAAAAAAATCTCTGCATCGAATGCGTATTGATAAAATAATCGTGAAATTTATAATAAAAATTAATGTAGATGAATTTGTGTTTTTGTAAAAAATATAATATATTTTCATCTTGTTACAAATATTTATAAAAAATGCGGTACGAGTAATTATTCGTGATGAACTAAATTATATATATATTAAAATAATCCATGTTTGTTTCGTATCACAATTTTATTGCAATTTTAATACAAAATAAATAAATATACGTATACTTATATTTATTTATTTTGTATTAAAATTGTATACTTATGCAAGAGTGATTTTTCGTTAATATAGATCAATAGTGTACGTATTCATTATTTAAAAATAAGTATGTAATTAATCCAAATAAATGTATAAAATACCACTTCCTGCTTAGATCTCATTAATTTCTCCTAGTCCAAGATCTACTATATGGGAATTAATATTTTTTATTACATTCTCATCTATAATTTTGCTGTCAGACACAATAACACCCGGAGAGATTTATATTGCTATTGTTTAGCACACCATAAAATACAAATTGTATCAAAATTAAGAAGGCCCCGGGGTGGATACTATTTTTGTATTTATATCGCACGTGTGTCTGTTATTGAAAGGTTATCAAATACAGAGAGACTCGATTATTTATAAGAATAATATTAGTAAATATTTCCTTTGTAATATTGTATGACTTTGTGACGCAGACAATATGTCATGTCTCTGCAGAGAAAGCGGTCTATTTGTTTCAATTGCTTCATTCTCATGCATTAATTAAATTCATAACTGTTCTTCAGCTAATTAAAGCCATGCATACATCAAAACAAAGATCAATCTAATTTTTAAGTGATAGTTTGTGTTAGAATAAGCATGTGGTGGGCAAAGACCCCACTGTGTGTTATGTTTGAGATAAAATTAGCAAGAACAAACACAAATACTACAACCTCTAATATCAGAACACATGCATTATACAATATTATTATATACTGATGCGGTTTTTTTTTTAATTCCGAGTTGCATTTATTTATATAACAAGTCCGAGTTTGTTTTCTGACAAAACCAAAACACTCAATTCCCACCCAAGCTGATTTGGGTCAATTCAAACAAAACCGCAGTGAATATATTAGGAACAAATAATATGAAAGTTTAAGTTAAATTTATAAAATTCAGAATGTAGCTTTATCTAGAGTTGGTGTATATAATTCTATGATATAGTTTATTTATTATAATTTACCGTCAAATGCAACGATGATGTTTTATTTATGTAAAGCTTACCTTGTGAGTGATTGTTCCTAAGAAGAATATAAAATTCCTTATAAAAATTAGATTGTTAATGAACATCTCAAAGTTTTTTATTTTTAAATGGATTTTAAGGTATCTTATAATTGAATAACTATAATATTTTTCTTGCGATAACCGATTAAAAATTGAAAACATCGATGTTTCAATTTACATACATTCATCTACAGTATTAAATATTTAATTGATTATTATTAAATCAGAACAACACACAAACATACTTTGTTAATAAACTATGCATTTTTTACATTAAAATACTATTTTTGAGCTTATATAACGATTAACTCTTGGAAAGTGGCAATGTTTTGGATCTAGTCTGTTATACGTACACAGAATCCAGGTCAAACATTAACCTATATAGGAGACTGAAATTTATACCAACCTTTTTTAGCTTATGTCTGATTAATTATTAAAAAATTCAATCTAGAAAAAGTTGTAAATTGAATACAAACACAACAACAGTCAACAGTGACAAGTGGACGTTTTGTAAAATATTCGTTTGATCTCCGGGGATCGTCTGTGAAGTTTTTACTCGCTTAAACACACGAAATAGTGTTTTTGTAATAAACGAACCGACAAGCGTCTAATCTAGTTTATTTTCATTATTTTTAGTATACATATTATATTATCTTTTATAAATAAACTGTCACATGTGCGGTTCGAATCATTGTAATATTCAAGAGACAATATTATGTAAGTAGAGTTCGGCCGACACACCCACTTCTTTGCATGGAAATAATATTATACCATAAAATATCCATGTAAATAATTCGTAAAGTGAAATAATGAAAAACAATACGTGTTTTTAAAAAAAAATATTGTACCTTAATAACTTACCTTGCGTAAGCAGTTGATATAAGACGCTACATTATATATTAAATATAAATAAATTTTGCTCATTCATCATTGTATTTTTCAAGTCACTTGGTCCATAAAAGTCTTTGATTTTCTCCTCATAGAATTGGCACAGTTAACTTTGGCATCGCCATTCAAGTTCTTCTCTACATATTCTATTTATGTCTCTTCCGATCTGCTATTCTTGTTTCTGTGATAAGCGAAAAATGACTTTTAACCTTTTAAAATTCGGTATATTTATTTTATTTCACATATAAATACATATATTATTATATCATACTGTAGTGCCACTAGAGCATTACGATTATTATATAGTGATTACTTTAATACCCAATTTACACAATTTATTATACATTTTTTAGGAAAATATTTCGGCTTAATCCCAGTCTAGCATCTGGAATTGATAGTAGTAATGTTTTTCTTTCTGGACAATTTATTTGCAGTCACTTAAAAATAATCTGATTGTATTCCTATAAATTCTATTTTCACACCGATGTCTTATTATTCACCGATACTGATTAATATTTACAAAATAAAATGTGATTTTTAAATATTAAATAAATTTCAAGAAAGTATTACAAATATATAAATATATATATATATATATATATATATATATATATATATATATATATATATATATATATATATATATGTATATGTATGTTTTGATTTTAAATACTAATAAATAATATTAGTCAGTTTTATATTATTTTAATAATTAATTAAATATACCTACAAATAGATCAATGCGTCTATTTTTTTGTATTAATAAAGGTGATTTATCAGGTACTTTTTAAAAAATGAAATAATTAAACTTTGTTGGGTAGTAACATTTTTTTAAAGTTTACTTCGTTTAAATGTTCCTAATTTCAGTTTTTCGTATCTTGATGATGTATTTTAGTGATGGGACGCATTTCTTACTTAATTAATGACTACGAAAATATGCAAAATCGCCATAGATATATTTTGCAGTATTTGATAATATGATTTTACTTAAATGGTACTATTTTTTAAAAATATACTCACACACGTATATCGTCAAATCCGTGTTAAAAAGTATGCGTATTCATTATTCAAGACATTCTCACCATGTAATTGCTTGTTAATTAATATGTCTGTATACTAAAAATATGGAGAAAGGCATTCAGAAGCCATACATAATGTTATTGTAATGGTTATTGAACTGCAAAAATGACAGTCTGATTGTATCGTACAATAACAATGGCGACGCTTCGTCTGCCTTGAACACTATTTGCATGTGTCTACACATGTGCACGTTATATTGAATACAATTATAAGTATTAAAAATAAGTCACACATTAATATACTACGTCAGATTTGGCACTGTTTGATATCATGATGAGAAAATTGGGCAGGCTAGTTATTTTTTTTAAAATTGCGATGGAAATCTTTATCAATGAAAGTATAAACTAGAATCACAAAATATATATAAACATGTTGCTCAGATATTTATACAAAAAAGATAAACACATTCTACAAGCCGACCCACATTTATTCTGTTCCGCTAATTTAGAATGTTAATTAAGACGATTTTTGTATAAAAATAAATTTATGAATACCTACTTTCGTTGGAAGCTTTTTCATACACGCAGAACATAAATATGTTAGTTTCCCGTGCCTTTTAATTATAATCAAGCAATTGTTTAAATAGCCTGAAAATGTCAAGTGTATTTATGTCCGTTTCATTTTATAACGGATTTTAATTGATATAAAATGCCGCACTTTTACGGATCATTAAATCATTAGGCTTGTCTAATTACTCGTCGGACAACTCTTTCGAATTTGTCGTACTAAGCTTTGGATATAATGATGATGAAAAACATACATAAATGACAGGTGTGTCTTTTTGATTAATTATACGGCCTACTTATTTTATTCAACTGCATATAAAAAAAGTATTACGTCCGTTATGGTGGCCTATGGGAATTGTTTTTAATAACAATTTGTTTGTTTGTTTTAATTTTAAATACTAACTTAGTAGATTATTATCGATGAGCTTAATTTTACTACAATTAATATAATTCCCAATAAAACATGATTTTTCCATCATACATTTCATTTAAAATATAGATGATTTTTATATAATATAAATAATTTCTCTTGTATAGAAAATCTCACTAATTAAGGTTTTTAAAGCAAATGAAGAACTTTTTTGTGAAATTTTTTGTGATTCGTCACACTGAAAAACTATAATAATATCCATTATGTTATTATGATTATAGCAGAATTAGATATTTTCTGCGACATTTGCTATACAAACATAAAAAACAAATGTTTGCTGTTTGAAGAGTTTTGATGAGAAATAGAATGAAAATTTATTTGTATTTATCCCCCTATTTATTTATTTATTATATACGCCACAAGGGACTTTTGAGAAGTTTTTTTTTTTACAAATTTTGACATTTTAAACAACAACAACGTTCCCATCCATTGTCCATCGGTGATCTCATATTTTATTTAAGTTGACATACAAATGCCTTAGTATTTAACTCACAATCAAGAAAATCATAGTAAACCTGGATCAAGACGATAGACCGGAATTTAATTAATATTATTCCCCTTAGTTAAAATAATCCATAAAATATTTTTTTACTTATCCTTATCCCTTGAGCTCTTAAGCTGGTTAGTAATCAAATCCTTTATATTTAATTTAAAAAAATGTAACTGGACAGAGATTTAGTAAAGCTTTCCATTATTACATTAATGATCGATCATTAGAAGATCGATCGGGATTTTATTAATATTATTTCTGTCGTAATAACCGATCAAATAATTGTTTTTGGGATTTGAACCCATGCCTTATCCCATAAGATGAATGCAACGATGTTGTTCGTATAGTATATGGCTAGGTAGTATTTAAGACACATTACTTATATTATTGTATTATTTCTCACGACTTGATTATGCTGATTAATTAAATTGATTCATTGGAACCGTTATATAATAATAATAAAGAAGCATAGTGTGAACGGTTCTCGGTGAAATGTTGAAGTCCCTCTTTTACTCCCACGTGTCTGACGGGTGATTCACCTCTCGAACAGTTCAGACAAACTGACTACAGTCTGCAACATTCACTGGCCCACTGTCTTATAATATTATATTATTATGTACTAGCACAATAACCACTTTCTTTTCAACACTTTAACCTCATAAACCTACTCATTGAGCCATCGAGTGACCGCTCAATCGTATCCACACAGAGCGCCATTCATTCCAACCCGTATTTGGGTTATAAAGTATGTACACACTTTTAAGGGATAAGAGTCATTATAATGTAAATAGTGATTTGTTTATATGTTTAAGTGTCAACAGGTTAATGCGCCTACTGGTCTGGTATTAAAGCACATGGTGTGCACTTGTAATTTGTTTATAACTAAATACTAAGCAGAGGTGGATTGGCTAATGTCCTCCATCACAACCATATAACAACATATGATTATTGACTATTTATATAATTAAAAAAATCTTTTACATTTTGAATTTATTTTATGAAATATACATACATCATATAATAATGTCTTATTTTAGAAAAAAAAAAATATTGAGGATACATAATAATTAAAAAAAAAACACACACACACAAGTAGTTACCAAATATTCCTAAAAAGATCTATTATTTATATGTTAATACACCAAAAAAGATTTTGTGAAAATAGAATATAATAAAAGAATATACTTGAATTAATATTGAGAATATTTTGGGGAGTGTTAGGTTAGGTTAGGATGTCGCAAGAATAAGTCAAAAAAATTTAAAGAATAAGTCTAAAATATTTTCATTTAATATAAGTCCCCACTGTAGGATATTAAATAAAAAATATAGGTTTTACTTCTAAGTTTATCTTTATTGATAAATATAATACATGCATACAAACATCATTGTCAAAATCGATTTAATTTTTTTTTGAGAATACCTTTTTCCATTTAAAGAAATTGAGTTTTTGTATTTGTATAATAATTGTATTATGCGTCGATTAAATGTATTTGTACCGATTAAAAAATTTAATTAATAAAAAAAAAACATTTTTTTTAAATATTGAATATTTTTTTCGCTTACATTTCGATTTAATTTTTTTTGGGACATCTAAAGAACTGCGTTGATGCATTTGTATTGTGATTTGAATAATAATTGTATTAAGCGTCGATTAATTGTATGCATCTATTCTAATACAAATAATAGACGACTTTATTTTGACCCAATGAGATAACAATAGAATATGGCACACATTTTACACCTTTGTTTTGTATTCAATATATATTTGGTGTAGTTAAAGCCTGCATTAAAATACTTTCGTTGGACGAAATGTGTCGATTTGAATTTCCAATCGAGTTGCAAACGGAAATGCGGTCGTTATGCAAGAACATAAATAATTCATATTACGCTTTTAATAGTTCACAGAGCCAACAACCTCTTTTTAAAGCGTGTTTCTTATTGTAGTGGACTGTTTATTCAAATTTAAATGTGTCCACGTGCCGTAATGAATTCACTTATTCGCGTGTACCTACTTTTGTATGCCGAAATAGAATTTGTTTATGAAACATTTACTTCACCAATAATAACATTTGATATTTATAGTTTAAAATTTCTAGCATTCGTCACAAAATTGTGTCAAAATCAAATTTAAATAATGATCTCGTCTTTTTTCACGCGCTGCTCACCGCATGTATTTTTTTTCGTTAAATTTTTAGCATTTTTGCGATGAAAACGAATTTTCAAGCGTCACAGTTTCTAATTTTGTAGACCTCGTCTATCATTCTGTGAGCATAAAATGTATATAATTGAATTGTTATCTTGATTATAATTTGTTTGTATGTGATAAACCAGCGTAATAGCTTAGAAGATAAGAAGCATGGCTACAAATACTGTGGTCATGGGTTCAAATCCCAATCAAGTACGACTGGGAGATCGGGAATAATATTAATAAAATCCCCATCGATCGTCTCGATCCAGGTTTCTTCTGATTTCCGGGATTGTAAGGTAAATACTGAGGCGATTATTAGGTCGGTGACCCGTGTAACTAGTAAAAGTTAAGATCACCGACAGACAATTAACACGCTGTTGTGTATAAAAAACAGCTCCTTGGAGCGTAAATAAATAAATAAATAATAAAAAAAATGATTTTTTAAATTTGTTGTCGTTTTAATTTGTTCCAGGTATGGATGTGTTTTTTTTAAAAGATACAAGCAATACAATGTAAGTGTTAAATTATTGAATGTATTCAAAAGTGTCCATTTATTGATACTGAGGTGACAAATTACCGGTTAACTATGCGGGTGGTCTGGTAATTCTTAGAATGATAGTAAAAGTGAGAATGCTCATTCAGTTTTTTGTTGTTGTTTGTGTGTCTCTTGTCGCTTTCCAAATGTTTTATTCATAAATAATATTCAAGACACTGGTAATTTAATAAAATGCTACCTTTTCACTGTAGATATTACATACAGTTTTCTTTACTAGAAAGCTATGCAAAAAAGGTAAGGTAAATTATATATTCTAAGTGCTTTGTTGAAGTACTCCATAAGCATATTCGTATGTATTGTATGTGGGATATAAACCGATAATCTTTACCTATACGGAGTGTGCCTGGCGGCCAATTACATTAAATCATCCTTCAAGCTGACAATTCACCACATATTGAAATGTCCCATTATAGACCTGATATTCTCCACTATATACTCTTCCACTAACAATAATGATTTACCAGCTTCCTTACAGCTGAATATCGCCGGCGTAATTGTGAGCTATCGATCAAAAAGGATTATATATTTTATTAAAATAATAAATCAATCAATTATATTTTAAATAAGAATTTGTAAATCCTTGCCCCGATGGGCTTTTTGTGAAGTTTGTTTTGCTTTTATGAACACAATAATTAAGACATTGTCTGTCGGTTAACTTAACTATTACTAGTTACACAGATCACCGACTTGATAATCGGCTCAGTATTTCCTTACAATCCATGAAATCACAGTAAATCTGGATCAAAACAATTGATCGGTCAATTAATACATAATTTAAAATCATTAATTCAATGCTTTTTCAAACGTTTTCCGAATTGAACTAATTTGTATCCTAAAAGTAAGTTAAACGCATATAAATTCAAAACTTAGAATCATTTAATAAATTATGAAAATACATCTTATATGTATTGTACAATAATATTATAATATTATATAAAGTATACTTAATTTTAAGTAATATTCAGAACATGGTAATAATTTAGACACATAATTTATACATAGGGTACATTGAGGAATTAATTTTATACTGATGTAGCTATTATTTAGACAACAACTCTTCTTATTTTCAGTATTCCTTAATACATATTACATACATATTATGTTTCCTTTATCATGTCACCAAATAATTTATTTACTCAATTGTGAAGTATCACTAATAGGTTGATTAGGTAATGTTGATTTCGAGGAAGCTATCAAATTTTCTATTACATTAAACCTATATTTTAATGGTTGCATATATCGCTAACAAGTATTTATGGTTACCATATATTATAAAATAATTTTAAAGCATGTTCTATTAGGAGAGCAAACATATATATATATATATATATATATATATATATATATATATATATATATATATATATATATATAATATTAATAATTTTATTATTGTTAAATTTTCTTTACTTTATGATGGTTATAATATCGGTCCATATCGATCGTTGGCACGCACCGCCGCCAGATGAATATCGAGCACTTTAATAAAATACATTATAATGTGATATTGTAAAGTATTATAATGCAAAAATAGTAGGGTTGGGCTGCACAGAGTCGGCGCCTCGGGCAATCACGGGATCATACGTACATAATATTATTATCACATTGTTTAATATAAATAAATAAATATAACATCGATCCGAGTATTTTATTCCCGGTTATAGTCGTGTCGGTTAGTACAAATATGCGGGATGGAATGACACGGAGCGTGGGAATAGTCAACAGTGATGGAGTCTCATCTCCGCTGAACCGAAACTTGCATGCTAACTATGCCCACAAGAAAACAACACAAAACCTTTGTTGCTAATTGCATTGAACACAATCAAACAGATCAAAGGAGACCGTGAAGAATGTTGCTTGCTCTGATTAATCCCAGTAACTGTAACGAGAAGTGTACGCCCGCGGATCAACGAATAATGCTTATCATAATATGACTTGGCGTCTTCTCTCACTGATGAATTCGTACGGACCAATGGCATCTTATATTTAAATATAATATATGCTGATTCTCATGGCTAAATAATTTGACTTTGGAATCATAATGCACATAACCACGCCTGAATTGCAAAAATCAAAATATACAATTTCAATTATCTGAAACGTATGTTTGTATTATGTAAGTGATTATCTGAATAATCTTATGGTTAATGTTAAAACAACCGAAAACACCTCATACCTAGTATTAGATTATTAACTTCAATACTTAAATTAAAAAAGGACAAAAACTCTAGTATCAATATATTATTTCATACAGATCGTATATAAAAGTGATTGAAAATATGAACAAAAAAATCCAAAAACCGCATGGATATTTTTTAAAACATATTTAGTTGATTTTTGATTGAATTTATTTTATATCAATTTATACAGATCGTTATAAAATCAAAGTATTAAAAATAAACCCAAAAATATCATTGCTAATTATTCGATTTTTTTAAAATAAAATCATTTTTTGAACACCTTTAATTGAAATCATTACTTAAAAATTATAACATCATTTAGTCTCTGAAGATGACTACATGTTGGTTGTCAAAAGCGCTTAGACTGTAATAAAACTAAATTGGAAATTACAAACTTATTTCTTTAAATACTTAAAAAAAGTGTTAATTTCAATACTTGAAATGTACTGGAAATAAAAAAGAACAAAAACTCTAATATCGATTTTATTTTAAATTAATTTATACAGATGGTATATAAAACTAATTGAAAATATGAACAATAAATCTAAAACCGCATGGATATTTATTCTATGTTTATTAAATCATATTTAGTTAATTTTTTAATGATTTTTAGTATGATATAATAGATGATTAACAAGTGTTAAAAAAGTGTGGTTTATATGGATACCAATGTTGAGATTTAAAATCGATTTAATATTATTAAAATGACACGGGTTTCTTCTTCATAGTATTCTGTCTATTACATAAAATTTAATTGGTCAAAATATATACTGAGCATAATACAATTTTTTTATACTAAATGTATTGTAGTATCTACATAAAATAGACGAGAAGAGTTTACATATTCTAGTATGTTAAAAATATTTATTGGTTTTCTTTGAAATTTAGTATGGAAATATTTGAATTATTTGTCCTATCAACAGCTACTGTGCTATTCTTTGTGATAAATGGTGATTGATACAATAAATAAATACACAAAATGTATGAATGTTGTATTTTCTAATATATAATCGCAGTCGTGTCATATTCATTATACTCACAGTCAGTTGACAAACAGTAAGTACTTCTTGTAAGTAAAAAACCGGTCTATGATTAATTACTGTCGTCATTCTGTCCACATTATATTATAACAATAACATGAACTGTATCTAAAATAAAGATTCAACAAAGAATAAATCATTGACATCATTTACGAAACACGTGCAACCAAACAAGAATGATCGTCCAATTTAAATTAATGTGTATTATGTAAATAAATAATGTAACAAAAGCATCTTTAAAACTAGGTGACGTATAGATTTTATTTATTTATTTAATTGGTTTTAATAAATTTGTTTTTTTAGACACAATTTGTTAATTAATTGTCTGTTTACTTTTTTACATTCGGTTCTACCCGAAATAATAATCGCCTCAGTATTTAGCTTACAATCCAGAAAATCAGAGTAAACCTGGATCAAGACGATCGATCGTAATCACCGATCAAATTATTGATCCCATAACCACAGTATTTGTAGCCATATCTTCTGAACCATGACGTTGGTAACAATAGAGATTTAAAAAAGTTTACTGTTTTGAGTAAATTATGTACTTTTAGAACTATAAATTAAGCCTTGGGGCTGATTATTGAAGATATACATTCATACAAATTACGCGGATCATAAAAAAGTGTTAAAAATTTTAATATATAGGTAGAATTATTTGGTTTAGTTAATTTTACTCTTAGGTTTATATTTTTAATAAATATAAATGACAAATTGATTTCATGTATAGTATAGAAAAAGTTAATTTTGTACATTGATTAAGGTTTCTTCATTATTTATAAAAATATATCATCTATTTCGCATAGTAAAATCGAGCAGATACAGGTGTATTTTTATAAATAGAAACATACTTTTTTAATACATAGTCAAACTTAAAATATGGCTCGTGTTTTTGTGTAGGCGAAACGAGCTAACGAATCATTAATCATTTAGATTTTTCAAACGATATTCTTATAAAATGACTTTTGTGATAGTTTTTGCGTATATTACGAAATCAATAATTACAATTTAAATTGTATGTAGATGTAGTTTGTACAGGGGTTGAAGAGTGTATTTTTGCTCGGCTCACTTAACACCCTCACTGCATAATAATAACACGCAGGGGTGGACATCACACAACTATGGGGAAATTGGCCCTATTCATACACACCCTCGTCTACATCTTTCTCGTTAATTTATCCATTATCGAATATGGCCTGGAGATGTCATCTTCACCGCTAAACGATCCATTATTGCCCATACAAGTGGAATTTCAAATTCAATTTTAACTACATTCAAATATCAAAGACATAATGTGCTGCTTTGTATATTATTATTCAGAAGATTATATTATGTTTGGATTTATGCATGTTTTTCTAAAAGTTAAAAATAGGGATGTGTAAAAATAGGTTCGGTAGCAAAATTTGGGTCCTATTGTCATTTTTTATCAGTCTGTTTTCATCCATTGTTAAACATCCTTTTATATCTTACACGTGGTACTCGTACTGGGCTTTTCATAAAGCTCTTCTAGTCCTTTTTGACCCCTAATTTGAGGTATCTCTATAGTACTTTTGGTCCCTATTTCAGGAGTTTTTCAGGTATGCATTTTTATTCGTTTATTAATTATCTTAATCTCTTACTTTAAGATGAATTACAGATTTATATCTCGACAATTTTTAAATTTATACATAAACGATATTTCACTGTCTACTTGAGAAGTAATCCCTTGTTTAAATAATTGATTGTAACACATTTTGGACGGTAGAAAGTCCATTCAAGGCGAGTTTTATGATCATTATCGATGCTATTTCGAGGTAGCATTTATTTGATGTGGTCGATAGCATAACACAGATAATCTGATACAAATTAATTGCTTATTTTCTCCTGGCATCAAAATGCGCCTCAGGTTATATCAACTCTCCTACACGGCATATTTCATCAAAGAGAAACATTATTTATATAAGTCACTCACTGTGATGATCATATAAAATAACAACAAGCGAAGAAATCTAACTAAAATATAAAAAAAAAACAAGCTATGTCGCGACTCTCCCGGATGACTTGTGAAACTCAATTATGTGATTTTTTATATTTAATATAAAAATGTCGCTTAGACTGCTTGTCCTATACATTAACACTTTCCAAAGGTAAATATCGTCGGCATTAATAATATTATCTGTAAATTTTTTTATTGAATCCTTCCATTAAATTCACCGCCTGTAGTTCAAAAAGCGTTTATTCTGATTGTTATTAGTACAAACCAGACATAATACCTATTCAATGATTCATATAGGTCAAACCATGGAATGACGATAGAGATCAGATTTTTGTAATTTTTTTAAATAATGTACATATATATGAAAAACTCGATTTATTATTACAAGGCTACAAAATTGGTGAATTTAATTGGGAGCTTTTGCCGAACTCTTCTTACTCCCCAGTGATTTTCGTTACTTCATCCCCTGCAAAAAAATACTGGAGCTCAAATTTAACAAAAACTTAAGAAGTGCGGAAGGAAGTTTCGAGTTTTTAAGTGTTTCTATACTACATAAAAAACGGCATGTAAAATGGCAAGAAATTGTAGATAATGGTAGAAGATATATGATGGGCTAAGAATTAAAAGCTTTCAAATCCTGCTTTAATATTTTTTTCTGAAATATTGGTTTGAGTGGACTTTCTTAAACATAATTTGTAATATTTTATAGTAAAATATCGCAATTTCTTAATAATTAATTGTCCTCCATTTTCATGTTATAAAATGATTATTCTTAAGAAGATCTTTGAACTTGATTTGGGAGCTTTTAATTTTGAGTGAAACTATTCCCATTATTTTAAGGCGATAAAAACATGTTGTTTAAAAAATATATTTTGAATTTTGTTTAATTGGTATTTAAAATTTCTATTTATAAATTTAAATAATATATTTTTTTGTTGAAAAATAATCAATTTAACATTCAAAATCGACCGTGTCTGAATACATAGTATATTTAGACAGCAATTACTACATCACGTATTGGATATTTTTTTCCCATTCGAGCGTTTCTAATCTGCAAGTGTATTCCGGTGGCGTCTTGGCTTCTTTAAAAATAGTTTTAAAGCACACCAAGTATTGTCCAGGATATTTTATGTGGTGTTTGGAATAAATTACAGTAATTACTCGAGTGTACTGAAACGTTACAACGACAGACGGGTTAATGTATACATAATGCCATACTATCCGCCCGTCGACCTATTCTGTCTCAATACCACAATATACTATTTAAATACTACTTCCTAGATCTGCAATATGCAAATATATGCGATAATCTTAATCATCATTTATATCGAGAGGCCAAGCCTTGTAATATTACATGAATATATTTGTAATGGGGTGAAAATCATAAGCAAATCGGCGTGAATACACTATAAAAAATACTCTCGTTTGAAAAAACCTTAAATTTCCGCATAATACTATGAATTTCATTTCTTAGTGTAAGATGACCAAATAATTCATTAATTTGATATCTTACCTTTTATTTTTAAAATAAAATATTGGTATTATACCACGTCTATTAATACTTTTAATATACTGTAATAATATATCTATGTATATACAAAATGGACTTAAACTAAGTGAGAATATTTTAGGGGATGGGAGAGTATCGCAAAAATAAGGGAAAAATATTAAATATTACTATTAATTTAAAAAAAACATTCTTTGGAAATGATACATCAAACTTTTTAAAATAATAATTAAAAATTGAAAATTTAAACAAGCAGATTTGGACCATTAATTAGGTCTCGATGGATTATAATATGTAATATGCTTATCCTTCCCTTAAAATATTTAAAGTTGAATTAAAAACATGTTGTATATGCATAAATACATACATAGCATATTACTATTATAAAGGACTAATCTTAAAGTTAGAAAACTAATCTATTTACCGTGTTAGCTATTATCTAAAACAAGGTGGACGTAATTGGTGAGAATATTCACATCAAGAATATTACATTCAAAGTGTGTAATTATTTTTTATTTATAGGCATGGATAAAAAAAAGTTTTGAATATTTATACTCACTCTTTATAATACATAAAATGTTATATTTATCGTTTAGAATTAATTCTAATTAGAGATCCAAAGTTGGAGTGTTTTTTTAAATACACCCGCATATGAATGGTAGAAAACCAATTTTCACGTTTATATGATAATTTCAATGTTTTTTACGGCAATAATCAGTCGCCAAATATGTGTGTATTTACACGGGAGGAATTAAATTAGCATTTTAATTTGATTTTCCTCGTCGAGGTCATACAAGAGCAGGTAAAAAATAAAACTATTTCACGTTTTCCATTTGAATTTCAAATTAACAAGTACTCGCCGACAAGACAAGTCTACGGTCATGTAATTTGGCAATGCTTCTCACATTATACGACGGTTGTTAAATGATTTTGGTGCTGCCATTGAAAATTGAGTGATAATATTTAGTGGAAAAGCCAACTAATAACTAGGTGTTTTAAATTTTCTTAGCGTTGTTGAGTCGTAAATCTCAAAGCCGAACAAATTTCAAGGGAAGAATCTCACCAAACGAATTTATCACCCCTTTGGGTATTCAACTTCTTTATTAAATCACCAACCATTATTTCCACGGCCAACTTTCATGATTATTGTAAATGTAACTCATTTACTGATTTATCGTGTGCGTATTTTAAATCTTATTTCTTCTATATATTTTTCTAGAAATATGCTAATTTTGAAATATTTATACCATAACTGATATTTTAGAGCCGCCTTGTGGCCCAGTGGTTAGTGTAACGGATTCGTGAGTGAAGACTCCCGGGTTCGATTCACGGCACCGGAGTCACTTGGTAGATCTAGCTTAGCAAACTAGATCTTAAGTAGTCATTGCTGTGTGGTGGCCTGGGAAACCATCTCTACTATATTCTCCCGTAAAGCCAAGGTGGCCTGGCCAACCCCTTATAAAGGGACTCCCGTCAATAGGGAAGGCGTCACGATAACTAATATTTGTTATTTATTAGCCGCAATAATATATTTAATAATTATCAATAAACGATAATGTTATTTTGATAAATTGACGTTTATAATATACTAGGGTAATTTTAATTGAAATTTTCAATTTGTTAATGTTTTTTATGTTCTGCCTGGTTTTTTAATAGGACGTTTATCTTTGAGTTTTGATTTCATTTTTGCTTTAAAGTGTTTTATCAATCAAAATATTCTTTTGATTTTTAAAAATTGATTATATAATAAATAAATATTTATGCATGATCAAATTATATAAATATCTATAAAAAATGTGAAATTTATTTAATATTTTAAATGGGAAATTTTCTATTTTGAGCTTTTAAACGTAGTTTTATTAAAACTTAAACATAATTTTTTATTTTTTTTATTATAACTTAAAAATAAAATGTTTAACGGTTTTTTGGAAAAAGCGAAGAATAAAATAATATTAAAAGTAGAACCGTATATATATTTTTTTTCACTGCATCATTATACTGAGGTACTGTAAATGATGCGTTCCCTTTTTTATTGTGGAAGGTTCCCCGAATAGGTATATTATAACCACTCAAATTTACTATATATCTTTATACTATTTTCAAAGTTAAAAAGGGCTTACAATATTATTTAAAAACGTATAATAGATTAGGTTGTCTTTTTACGCAAATTCAATCTTGTGGAGCTAGTCATTATTATTATTAAACACATGTATTACGTGTCAGACGGGGTGAAATTCAAATGCAAGAAGATGTTGGTCCACCTGTAGGAAGAATCCGACTCGCGGCAGATGATGATGATGATGATGGTGATGGTGATGATGTTGGAGCTTCAGTTGATGACGAATAAACAAAATAACAGGAGCGGAGTATAAGATGTTAATAACAACGCGAATGACGCGGCTGTCAGCATCTGTATTGTTGCCAGTGCAAGGAATGCAATGCATTTCATATAATATAGCGACTCTGTATATATTATATGTATAATTATTAAATATCTCTTAAATATTATTTTGAAATTAATTAAATAATATTATCATTAAAATACCCGTTTCGAGATTTTATATATGTATTAATTATGATTAAATATTTAAATTGAATTATTTATACCCCTGGCAACACCTAGCAACACCTAGCTGTCATAATGGGATTTCGATTGACTATTATTTATAAAATTTTACAGATTACGATTAACTACCTTCTATTGACAGAGACATGAAACGTGTTATAGATAATGGATGAATCTACATTAGTTGCCGGTCAAATAGGACCATTTACTATTTCGAAAAAGCCCCATTTTATAGTTTAAACAATCATTGAAAATGAACATTTTTTGAAGTTTCATATATTAAGATCAATACTGACAGCAAACATATTTCAAACGAAAGTATACGATATCTCGAAGGTATTCGATACATATTAAGGGCTACTTTTGCATATCTTCAATAATCAACAAATTTAAATGCAGTCTCACTACCAAATATTCTATTCTATTTTGAATATATGGCTCAGTTCCATAAAGACTTAAGAGCACACGGAATTTTAATGCTTGTACCCTGATATATTAAGGACTATTTTTCTGTATATAGCGACTCTGTATACATACGCTGAGGATATTTGAAAGATTGATCCGAACAGACAGACATACAGACAGACAGACAGACAGACAGACATACAGACATATAACATACACACAGTTAGACAATTATATATATTATATCTTACCTCGAGGTTATGTATTTCGATACGTTAGTTCATTATCCTTTAGTTATAAAAATAGTCTTCAGTAAATGAAATATTAGCTTCTATGTCAGATTTTTTTTCAATTTGAATTTGATTTATATGAAATCCTATAAATTGGTAGTCGATTAAGACTGTGTGTGTATTTATCTGTTTTAATTTGTCACTTAATACAAATTGTATAATTATTTCCTCTATCACGATTGTCTGGTTCCTCGTTTCTTAATACATAATTTCTTTTCTAAGAATCGTGAAAGAGTCTCTGTTTGTACAGATATTTCCTACATTCTCCGGTCAATATTGACACAAATGATTTGAAATGTAAACAGGAACGAGGTTCGTATTGTCTGTTTTAGGAATTGTGTAATATTCATAGCATTCGTGTGTTCAAGTGTTGTCATTATTGCCTCCTAAATGCCATTCCATTACACGACTTGTCTATCCGAGATTTGAAAAGCTTTTCTGTGCAAATGAAGCATTTATTTTGTCTCATATTCGGTGCTTTTATCCAATTTATTTATATCACATTGAATATTTCGCAATGACTGCGCTGAAATGCGGTTGTTGTATTATTTATTTGTCTGTGTCTTTTTTTGCGAAAGCCAGGTGGTCCATTCGATCAGATGTATTGTTTTTAGTCAAGGCAGGTGGTTTGTTGTTGGACTTATTACGTTTTCGTTTCAGGATATCCTTTGGGTGCTTTTAAATGACATAATGAGACAATTTTTACAAAATTATATAAACATTCACTTAAGCACACGTTAAAATTATTTCAAAGGCTTAAACGTTGTACCTAATCATTCAAAATTAATTGTATTTTACCTCAATATCAAGAGCCCTTGATTTATGGCAATTATCAGTATAACAAACAAAACAAAATATTGTCCACTTTAAATTGCACAAATATTTAAAAATCTTGTTCAATATGCAATAAAATGCTTTAATTTATTAACAGCATTTGAAATGGTATTAATAATACTTACATTGAAATTCAGGGAATAAATAGTAGGTCATGTAATACACATAAATGTATTTAATTTAATATTTATTTAAATCAAAAATTCTTTTAATAAATATAAAAAAATATATTATCATAGATATTGACTTTTTACAAAAAATAAAGTTGCAAACCAATTAAATAAAATATAGTTTAATATCTAGATACACGGTCAAAAATAAATAAATTTAAACTGTTGTATCGTGATATTTGAAAATATTTGTAGACATAGTATATTTGTATCTTAAATTATATTATTGCTATTATTTTTTCTTAGTAGATAATTTCTTTATATTGATAAGATGACTAGTTGAGCCTTGTAATAATAATAGTTTAAATGGTCAATACGTCGATGTTTTATCAATGAAATTTTTAAATAAAATATCTTCCCACAAACATAATTTTTTTTTAATGAATATGGCTCATTGCGAAAAGTTATTTCACCGTGTAATTTGCAGACTTCATTGATTTGTTGAATGTGGTATTTATGGTGAAATAGTGGGAGTATTGGTCTCATTTATTCAGAGTTGTCTGAATGTCTTCATTTTGCTGAGATAAGCAAGAAGTGCATCTTCCCAGTTAAAAGGTGATGGTACAAAAAGACATGGTAAGACACGCGACTCCATACAACAAACACCTGCTCCTCACCTGCCCACGCTGACATGCAATCACTATTAATAATATTAGTATTATTATAATAATATTTGAACGGATAGTGTAATGCAATACGTGTTTGGTTTTATTGTGTTAATATTGGCGCCGAGTATTCATATAACTGTCACACGTGTGTTACATTCTCTGTGATTATGACAAATGAACGTCTCGAACAAGGTTGCTGAAATTATTTTTGATTATAAATAATTGATCAATATGCCTCCTAAAAATACAACCATTTTGTACGGGATTGCTTTTTGGTCATATTTATGTATTGGTTAATTTTTAGTGATGATAACCCTGATGCAAATGTACGGAAATATATTAAGAGTATCATTTGTTCAAGGATCACTCAGTACTCAGGATAAAGTGCATTTCTTAACAACCACTACTAATATCAGACGTTGATGGACAACCTTTGATTGTTGTTCATATTTAATGCTTTTCATATTATCTGTGTAGTGAAAATATTAAATATCAATGCGATATTAAGTAACATTCAGTCGGTTGGTCGATTGAGTATTGAATAATTAATTTTAAAATCATACCAATTATATAAAAATGGGTGAAAATATTTTCTAATTACCTGAAAGTAGGCAATTATTATAGTTTTATCCATAATAAAAATTAGTAGTATTTAAATACAAATATCAGCATTCATATGACTAACATAGATCATTCTAAAGGTTTCCAAACAATAAAATATGCATACTTTACATTAAAATTTTATTTGTTTTTTTTTGGAAGTAAGGAGGGTAATATAAATAATCAGTGTGATAAAAAAGTCTTGAAAACTGATATTTTTAAATGTAAAATAGTTCCTGTTATTATCTTATTTTTATCAAGATTAAAATATAAATTTTCATGAAGGTAACAATTATCTTAGGAATCAAATTTTTCAATCAACGTCTTCTAGATAAATCAATTTATATTGATTAGATAAATAATAATACAAATGCCATTGTTCTATAATTGTACTTACTTTGTTCTTCTGAAAAAATCCTATTCGGTAATAAATTTTAACGATTTGTCCAAAGTGAAATGATTTGTTCGTTTTGAGTGTCTTGTTAATATATAATAAAACTTTAATAGACTCTCAGTGAAAGGATTTATATCCTAGTTAGAAACACTTTTCCGTTGGGTAATAATATGTTTTTATTACCCTCCGACATAAATAAAAACTCACTTCTGTACAGTTTATTAATTAGCCATTAAATGAATTCATTATTCTTTGATTGTTTCATATCAAAGAGAAAAGGTCTTATTAATAAATTGCATTAGGTTTACGAGACGTTGATAAGATGCCAGTCCGTATATAAAATTGAACTGCTATAAATATTTAATGTGTTAAAAGTAGTAAAATTTATTGGAGTGCATATATTTTGAGTTCAATAAACTCACTAAAAAAATCATTTCGGATGGGAATAAAGCCTAACGAGATTAATTAAGTATATTTATTGATACGTGGAGTGATTATTTTTAATTGTATTTTGAGAAAGATGATTAATACTGTTTTGGCTTTTTGACGTTTATTATCTTGTTCTCTTGTCGATGATTTGATTCATTAGTATGTATGTATTGAATTTGGTTATGGGTATGAAAGATTAATTGAGTCGTTAATCAAACATTGTTTTATTATTAAGCTAACAATATTTTGAGCCTTTTTTCTTCTATGGTGTTCATAAAAGAATCAATGATTACGTTGTTTAATTGTAGAACCTCTATTGGTTGTATTAGTTCTTGAAAAATACATCAATTAGGACAAATAAATAAAATATTATTTCCTAATAATAAAGTAGGACAAATGCAGATAGATGCTTCAGTCGTTTTAAAGACACGCGTTATTTATAAACCTACACTTCCTACAATATTCTTCGTTGACTTAATTAATATTTCTCAATATTAAATACCACGACAGCATCTGATAATTTACCAATTAACTATTATTTAATTATTGAGTTTGTTTGTCATGCAAGAATTGCCATGTGTGCCGTGTTTTTATTATTTTTCAGCAAGTTTCACCGCTTGTGAAATTGAATT
Source organism: Agraylea sexmaculata (assembly GCA_022606485.1). NCBI lineage: Eukaryota > Metazoa > Arthropoda > Insecta > Trichoptera > Hydroptilidae > Agraylea > Agraylea sexmaculata. Next base: position 2,149 of record JAGTTH010004487.1, on the reverse strand, counting down.
TCTTAAACATGCCGCCTAACCTTGATGCATTTTGTAATTGAATAATTAAATTCGTTTCTAATGATTTTTTTGTATTGAAAAAATAATACTTATGTATGTCAAGTACGTGTAAAAACCAACTACCAATTCTTGTAGATTTAACTAACTTAATGAATCTCTCTATAAAGAATCGTAATCGTTTCTAATAACACTTTTTGTAGTGGTTTTCAGATATAAGAACTGGTCTTGCATCATATACAGCCATTTCTGGACCGTTTTTTTTAATAATATCTATATTCTTTTTTAAGTAAAATTATTTTTATATATTTTTTTAAATATCTACATATCTCTTTTCCAGACTTTTTTATGTTCGTTAGTCATTAAACACAGTTATCCACTATGTCTAATGGATAGAATGACTCTGTCTACGGTACGGTTATTTTAAAATTCTAGTAAATAAAATTTATTGAAATTTATAAAACAAACATACGAAGAAGAATTTATAAGACAGGTGCAAATTGGCAATTTTTATGGCAGTTGACGTGTGTCGTCTTTTGGGCCAAAGCCCATTCATCTCTGAATGACTTCCTTTCGCTCATAGTAAAATAGGGATTATAAAATAGTTTATTTTATTAGAATCAACAATGGGCAGTATTTGGTAAATATTTTATTGTTTGTACGTCTCGTATTACTGTTATGCCCGATTGTTATCGATGAAAATATTGGCTTTCTGGAACGGTACACAAACAATAAAATGTGTCATCTGATTCAGCACATTATTTTCTTCAAAATATAATTGAATGGTATTTTTTATATGTATAGAGGTGTTCCGTCCGTGTCTCATCCGTCTACTGGTCTGGTGGCCAAGGAATGCGCTCATTATGAAGTGCGATGTATTTTTAATGCGGCCACCATTGCACATATATGCTTCAAGGTACATGTATTAACTAACTACTCCACATAAAATATCACCAAATCGATGCCAAGTCGTATCAAGTTCAAAATTAATAAATTCTCTCCGGGCATTAATATTCTTTCTTATGACATTTTCAGTATAGCGGAAACGTCGTAAAAAGGATCGCTTTGATCGTGGCGATTTAATTTGAAGCTTCACAGCAACGAGACGAAGCGACGCCATAAAACTTTTATGAAAAGCGTTTCACTGATGAATGTGTCTTTATTATAATATTATTAGCTAAATATAAGTATATGTATATGTGGGGTTTATAAAGTATGTCTGTCGCGTCCAATATGTCTGCTCGTAAACTATACGACGTTAAATTTAACAATATTCCAGAGACGGTCCACTTGTATCCTTTCATCACGACTAAATACTATTCAAAATGGAAATACATACCCTCATTCATTTTGATATGCATGTCTAAAATGACACAAAGGATATATAAATTTACTTTAAATATAATTATGTTTTGATATGGAAAAAATACCTATTTTATTAAGTTATTATTGTATGTATTTAAATATACTTTTATATGAATAATAAATTGAGAGCCTCAATAAATGACTTTAATTATTTATCAATTCTTTAGTTCAAAAACCAATACGTTCTATTGTATAGTTATTTTATTTGTCACGGCAATTCGCTAATTATAACATTTATATTACAAATAACCGAGATAGTTACTTTTTAGAACGTTTATATTTTTGTATTATTTACCTCAATCAAATATTTTCAAATTTATTGTATTAAATTGAAAAACCAACTTGCGTAGCTAAGACTACAATTATTTATTTTATCCATTGATCTAGATTTTTTAAAAATATATTGAATTATTTTTGTTCAGATGCACTGTAATTACTTTATTTTTTATTATTGGTAGTGTTGACCTCTTGGTAGAATTCCATAATAACTATATTAAATTGAAAAACCAACTTGCGTAGATAAAACAACAATTATTTATTTTATCCATCGATCTAGATTTTAAATATATAATTATTTTTGTTAGGATTGTATTCCTCTACATTAAGCATTCGTGATGTTCATTAAATGATCTTTTTTATTTTTTATTATACGTTGTATTTGTTATATATTTAAGTTTCTTTTACCTTGTATTTTCAGTAACTCTGAAAAATGTCCATCATTGCCGAACCGCATTAGGTTTTTCCTGTATTGGCAAGGTGATGGTTTAAATGGTTTTATATATATATA
>JAGTTH010004486.1:0-33949 GCA_022606485.1 Agraylea sexmaculata | reverse complement strand
ATATATATATATATATATATATATATATATATATATATATAGTAAAATCTCAATCTAAGCTATTTTAAAGTAAAGTGCTTTGAATAATTCACATTAATAATAATAAAGTAAGTTCTTCTTTCTCAATTTTGAAAGAACTTACCAAGTTTGATAAAATAAATAAAACATTTCATTTTTATGTATAACAGAATAATCACAAAAAAAAACGGGATAACTATCTTAGAGTAATTACTTGTAAACAAAAAAATGTAACTTTAATTTTAACCTTTGTTTAACCACTAAATAAAATATAAATTATAGAAAATGTTGAAATTGAAACTTAAAATGAATTATTTATTTATTTACAGATTGCTCTCATCAGAATGTACTGTTATCAGTACATTCTCTAATCTTATCACAACTATTATTAATGATTATTATTGAGTGTCTATATACTGTGGTTATAGTTTACAGGAATGGCTATAAAGCAATTTGCATCGATATAACAAAGTGATGGTATATTCTGTTGTCATAGTAGCTAAACTACATAAAATAGCCATTATACATAATAAAACAGAACCCAATATTCAAATGAGGCTGCTTTAAAAAAGAATCAACCGAATAAAACGTCCAATCGATAAACTTTAACCGCAATGCCCTCGCATATAAGCCCTGTTAAAACTATATATATTATTATAATTATAATTGCTGATGATAATTACTAATCGTAACGTAAACACACACGTTGTCACTATCAATAAACACTCCAATGTCAATACATTGCCCCAGCAGATTGCCTACACTTTTTTTATTATTATTAAATATTTTTATCGATATAATATTAAAGTATCCTAAATATTATAATAATATATAATTTAAGGGTAGTTGCTTAATAAAGTAATGGTTTCCTAGGCTTGCGTAGTCGTTAACATACTTTATTATAGTTGGTTTGCCATATTGTTAACGATAAACAACTCTACTACAGTGCTTTGGTGTCTTTTTGATCGGTTTTTTGTTAATTAGTGCCTCGCCCGAGGCTCAGACGAGGCATTAACTAACAAAAAACCGATCATAAGTGTAGCTAAGTAACTCTACTATCGTATTTACGGTGTAGGTACGTTTATTGCAACGTACGCCTAGGAAAACAAAGCCTAAGAATGTTAACGGATTAAAATCTAACATTTCGATATTGACATAATAATTTATATTTATCCCTATTATATTCCATAAAATTAGAATAAGGACGAAGATCGATTGGGATTTTATTAATATTATTTCAAATATTTTTTTTAATCCAACAAGGATTCAAACGTATGACCATGAAATTTGTAGGCACGCCTCTTTCCACTAAGCTAATTAAAAATTAAACTAAAAAAAAAAAATGTTATACATAACAATGAAATGTTTTATTTATTTTATTTAACTTGGTAAGTTCTTTCAAAAATGAGAAATAAGAACTTACTTTATTATTATTCATGTGAATTCTTCAAAGCACTTTACTTTATAAATAATATAAATAGTATAATAATATAAATAGCTGAGATTTTATATATATATATATATATATATATATATATATATATGTGGGTAAGAGAAGGCAGGGTAGACCTAGGCTAAGGTGGGCGGACGAATTTCATAAGGTAGTTAGGAGTTTAGGAATTAATAACTGGAGGAGCGCGGCCTCCAATAGAAATAAGTGGAAGATGCTGGTGCGGGAAGCCTTGGTTCATCACTGAACTGGAGTGCTTATGATGATGATGATGATATATATATATATTATATATATATATATATATATATATATAGTATATATATATATATATATATATATATATATATATATATATATATATATATCAACTATTTTAAAAATATTACATATCATTATACAAATTGTCACGAGCCGCAACTGAACTCAACCCTAATTTTATATACATATTGAGTTGATATTTTAAACTACACATTCACAATTATAATTCTTATTAATTTGAAAAATACATATATAAAACAATAGCAAGATTATTTTTCATCAGTTTTGCCATGTGTTTCTTTTATTGATCAGATTATATAATTAATTGATCGTAAAGAATGTATTTCGAAGCGAATTGAAAATAATCAATTGACGTCACAATATTGTTTTGCATTATAATAATGAATATTATTTATCATCTGGTGTGTTTAGTTCTTTGTTCTATATAAACACATGTATATTTATATTTGTGACTCGGGGGTAAAATATCTTAAGTACTGAGTAATAATTAAAACCGCAGCACCAATTGACGTATTTACGCGGTTATTATGAGTCATATTTATCCAATTATGTGTTTTTTTAAATTTATTATTCAACGATAAACACCCAAAATGACTACGTGCCTCCGCATTCATTTTTTTTATATTAAAAGCGATAATATTGAGAGATAAATTCATTTAGATTGATTGTGCTTTATATCAATCAATTAAATTATGAAGTGTAAATATAATAAATAATCATGACCAACCTCATTAATATATAACTTTTTTATATAAAAAATTAATAATAAAACAATTTATTACTTCAAAAGAGGCAATGTCCAGCTGAAATATTAAAAAATTACGACTTTAAATTAATATTTTAAAATCAACCAACTACAATAAAAATGTCTCTACATAAACTTATTATTATTTATTTATATGTACATCAATTAAGAGATAATCAAAATAAATTTAATATTTTTATTCAAGAAATAATAATTTTTCAACTGCTATTGGATAAATTATAATATTATATTGTATAATAGGGTTATTTTAATTGAAATTTTCAATTTGTAAAATGTTTTTTTATGTTCTGTTTGGCTTTTTAATAGGAATGTTCTATTTTGAGTTATGATTTCATTTTTGTTTTAACGTTGTTTATTTCATCATTCAGAAGAAGTTTGAATTTTCAATGTAAATTATAAATAAAATAAATATTTAATACGGTTTTCATACATCACAATATTTATAAAGCAAGTCTCCCAAAAAAACCGTACGGTTTTTTTATGAATTTTCGTTTATTATGAATTATTTAATATAATTTGCAATAAAATACCCGTTTGGAGATTTTAGATATGTATTTATTGTAATAAAATAATTATATAAAATATTATTCTTCTATCTGGTGGTTGACGGATGCGTACAAATAAAATACACACACGCTAAGTAATTATAGATATTATAATTAACGTGTTGTTTTTCGGTTTAAAGATCTTAATTATTAATAATAGATCGTAAATTGTATATAATTATAGACTAAAAATGTAATTTTACTATGGAATTGCTTCATAACCACTGGACGCATTTTTTAACACTTACTTCAAGATTTAGTTACCAAGAGTTTATTTAATTTTAAGGAAAATTTATTAATAATATAGCCAGATAGTTACTTATTAAGTTACACTCAATTGAAAGTATTGATTGAAAATTAAAAAAATTACAACGAATTAATTATTAATATATTTAACTCACCGAAAGCAGAGATGTCATCCTGGTCGACTTCCTCCATCATCTTTATTATTGATTATCATCAGCTTCATTAACAAAATACACCATAATCCACAAATACACTTTTTATTATAATCTTCACATCGTTTTCCATCACTTAAACCACTAAAATCACCACCGCATACTTAAATCCCATCGTCTGTGAGCTGAAAATAATAAATTAAATTAATTTCACCCCTTGTTAAAACAATCACTAATTTATTTGCACGCCAATTCTCGCCTTTCACCCCAATGAGTTTATTATACATATTAAAATTTCATTGTATCCCCCCATAAAAATCATTAATAGATTCGTGGAAAAAATATGGCTTCAATAGACATGATAATTCAATAAAAATTTAAAACGTAGTTTATTAATATATAAGATGCACCTGAATTAACTGAGAGTATCGCAAGATTTCTTTCATTATTAATATATGTATTTAATTACATTAGTAAAAATAATATTTTTATATAAATAAAGACTTCAAGAAAATATTATCTAGGATGTTTTTAATCAATTTAAAAAAATATATAATTTTAATTACATATAATGTTGGAAGTTAAATAGTTGTTATTATTTCTGGAGTAAATTAAACAAATTTTTGTTATATTATACAGGATGGTCTTGATTTAACTGAGAATATTTTCGGAAGTCGTGGAGTATCGCGAGAATAAGTGATTAAATATTAAATATATATTTTTATTATTAATTAAAAATATTAATAGCTTTTTAAATCGAGTTTGTACCACTATATTGGACTCGGGTGTTTCTGTGAAGTACTCAGTAGTGACTGTCGCGTGTATATTGTGTCTGTTAAATACTTGATTAATAATTTTTATTTTTTATTATTGAAATTTATTCAAATCCATTCTGTATATTGTTTTTTTTTATAAAATATGAGAAATAGAATAGTGTATAATCAGCGGAATTACACATTTATCAAGTATTAAATAATCATAATAATTGATAGTGTTGACGTCAAATATAAAAAAATATTTAATGTAACTTCCACACTGTTAATAATAAATAAATTTCTCATAATAATTATTACACAAAAAACAACTTATAGAATTGTCTCTATTCACACCAATTTCAAAATAGTGTTTTTTTTTATTTTAATAAAAAAAAATGTTCAATAAGCCTCAGGTGCAAATAATGCATTAATTATTGACTTTGCAAATAAAATCAATAAATTAAAAATTGTATACATTTCTATTCTTCACAAAAATTAGTGAATGGAAAAAGCATACAAAATGAAGGATGTCTTCAATTATTTTTAAAATAAAGATACTAATATTTTATTCAAATACAAATTTAAAATAATAATTTAATATGTTTGCTATAAAACCCTTTACTGTTATTTACGCCGCCTTATCATCGGTAACAACGCCCTTTTTCCGTAAAATGACTTTTGTAAATAAACTATAATTTTTTTGCATATTTGGGGGTTATTTTTTTAATTAAAGCATTAGTTGTAATTACAAGTGTCATTATAATACATTTTTAAGGTTTAACCAAGGTTTTACCCAATAATAAACAAAAAAACTTAGTTTCTTATGTTTGTATAGGAAATATAAAACTAGAGGTAAACTAGCTCACCGATGGTTGTATTATAATATTACAATATCACCAATCACAACCGTTTGCGTTAAATTAGTTAATTGTTCCCGATTATCAATAGTGTCCTTATTCACACATTAGTATATAATTTCCCATGAAAACGTGAATTATTCTGTACGAAAGTGACATGACGTTATATTGTGTTGGTTTAACGTACACGTGAATATAAATCGCGTGATTTAATTAATTATCAGTAGTCCATTGTTAGGACATCTGACAATAATTTAATATAAATACAATCACAGAGGTTATCTTCTCGGCGTACTCAAAAACAGGTTTTTCGCTTATAGCATTGCAATAGTTCCGTCATTACATTTTTCGATAATATTATAAAATGTTGAGGTTATTTGAGAGACATTCCGTCCGCATCCGGGAGCAATATTAAATTTTTTATATATTTATATATATATATATATATATATATAAATCAACAAAACTCACATTGTAAAATGACGACAGATGACACACAAAACAACAACAAAATCGCACTCGCAGTTTTGAAATCTCACTCGAAGCACTGTTTATATGAGGCGTGTAATCGCGCACATTATTATTATGTATATTTTGTGTGTTTTAATGATGTTTTAATATTATTTTAGTGATATAAAGTGTGTGAAGCAGCCACGGCGACAACTACGGGACACTAACTCAACAAGTGGTCCCCAACGAAGCTGTGTGTGTGCATCTCTTAAAACCACAGATTCTAAACATTTTTAGAGCCCCTCGAAATTATTTCAAATATTAAATAAATCATTGGGTGACCAACGCAAAAAATGATAAATATCAAGATGGCGGAAAAATTATGAAATAGAATATTAATTACATTTTAAATCGTGCTCGTTTACTATTTTTTCCCATGCGTCTTCAAATAAAAAAAATCTTATTTTAATGATTGAATTAAACTTAACCTAAGATCCTAGTTAACCTGTTAGACTAGTTTATTAATATACAAATTAAATGCGGCCGTAGAAAATTATTAAAATCTACAATTTCAAATGGGGTTTAATTTTTTTTTTTTTTATTATTTACGCCCTTTTGATAACTTGCAAATAATATTAATTTGGTAGCAAATCATAGCTAAAAAATGGTTCATTTTATTTTAAATTAAAATAATTTATTGAGAGTTTGGGTAGAATAAGGGCGGATAACGGAATACGGCATTTTTCTGTAAAATAACTTTTGTAAATAAACTCAAAATTCTCTATGGATCTGTATAAAAAAAATGGTTATCATTATTATGGGCATTTAATTAAGCGTTATCAAAGACATATATACAAATATATAATATTATACTTTATTATCTCGAAACTGACAATTTTAGTATACGCCCTTGTTTCATACCACCGATTTATTAGCATACCATACAATATCAAGATTGCGTACCAAGCAGACGAGTCTGAGTGAGACAATTTGTGTTGCCTCTGTCAAACTGGACTTCTAATATCAATGCTTTCGACCCATTTTTTTTATTGACAGAGACTCGTCTGCTTGGTCCACCATCTTGATATTTATACACCCGATTGTATGGCCTTTTAATATCGGCGGTATCGGATACGCCAATTTTTCGTAAAATGACTTTTATAAACAAACTCAACATTCTCTATCGATATAATTATAATTTGCCTGTATTTTTATATTTTTTGTTCACAGAGACAACACTTATTGTCTCACTCAGACTCGTCTGCTTGCTCCACCATCTTGATATTTATACATCCACTTGTCCGGCCTTCTAATATCGGCGGTGTCGGATACGCCAATTTTTCGTAAAATGACTTGTATAAATATGCTCAAAATTCTCAATCAATATATTTAAAGTATCCCTATATTTTTAAGATTTGAAAAAATACATTGGATTTATTGTCTAGAAATAATCTAATTATACAAATTTAAAATCACTTTAATTTATATTTAATATGTTTGCTATAAAACCATTTATTGTCATTTACGCCTTCTCTTCGGTAGACTTTTGTAAATAAAATCAAAATCCTCTATAATTTTTTTGAATATTTATCGTATAATGTTTTACTCAGTTATCTCCAAAGTGACAATTTCAATTTAAAAAAAACACGGTTGATATTTTTAAATTCCTCCCCTTGTGATCTGAAAACCTGTAGAAACGTTTTTGTGTTAATAACTTACACATTATTTCTTATGTTTATAGATAAAAAAAAGTTCCTAAATCCAATTCCAACATTTTTTTATAGTATTATAAGTTTTTAGTTATGAACGCCTTAATTGTTATACAAACATAAGAAACAAGGGTATAGCTTTCATAAATTAAATTTTTGTCTGGGTTATTGAATAATCTGAGACAAAACCATGTTATTTGCCCAAAATACCAAAACAGTGAGTTGAATTAATAGAAAACGCGAAATATGTATATTGGGAATCGACACTCAACTAATTTTTGGTCTTTTATTTTTGCCTCAAGGGCTCCGATTCCATTAAGAAGGAGATTATATAAAAAGGACGAAAGACAGAATTCAGAGCAATAATTATATAAACAAATTAGAATTGTAGTAGGTTAATTACCTATAAATATTTAGCAACATACACAATTAATATTATAACTACGCAGTAAAAAAAAAACATTGAAAAATGTAATTACCAGTAAATAATATTCAATATTTGGATCAAGTGGAACTTTGACGTTGTGTGAAAATTTGAATTTAGAATGTGGCGACGCGCATGCATTTATATATGATAGTGTTGTCAAATTATCATCGTTTTTGTTTTTCCCGACAACAATAATTATTGTTTTGCACGTATTTTTGTAATAAATATTGATAATGCAATTAGTAAAGATTGACCTGCGTGTGCCTTGAACCGTACAACAGTCCATTTGTATGTATGCATGTTCAGCGTGTGAGTGTGTGAGTGTTTTCCACGTACACATATTAACAATCGTGTACGTGTTCTGTGTTAGTAAATCTGTGTTGGTCCAGAACATTATAATTATAACTTGCATATATTTGATATTATGATCTTTCAAACGTACACACGCATGCCTTTTTTGAAAACACATTTAAATAACTACACCACGTGTTAATAATTAATTATTATCAAATATGCACTGTATACTCAAATAAACACGCTAGTATACCTCAAACGGCAATGATTGGTGATAGCACAATAAAATTATTTAATACTTTAAGCTTTACTCTATAAAAATGTATTATTTTAACACATTAATTCAATACAAACGTTGTGATTCGACTTACGCTATATTTTTTTAATACTTAAAATAGTCGTAGTTGAACCGATTGACGAACTTTGGCCTTTCACTCATTTGCAAAATGTACTTCTCTCTCTATCTAAAAAAATGTTTATTAATAGTCGATTTCATTATAAATATGTATGTTATTATTCTTATTCACAATTTAAAGTTCACATTAAAATACGCCAAATAATAGTGACATCTATTGAGTTTTCCACCAACAATTATTATTATTGAAAAAAAATATAAAAATGAATCTATTAGATGATAATTAATAAATAAAGAATATCGTGGCGCATTACTACCATTCAAGGTTGACCCGGTCTGATGAGGTACTCAGCTTTATTTATTCCTTGTCCATTCAAATGTATTGTTACTTACATCTTGTCTCCTTCATATTTAATCATTATTTTCATACAACATCCAGAATAATTTTATACAATTATTATTCAATAATATAGTGATTATTTAAATAATAATCTATGTTACAGTAAGATGTCGCTCCTGAAATTTATTTGCCATGGTTACGATGAAACTGAAAACACTACACACACGTTTTTCGATTGAATAGATCTCCTCTGTGCGATTATTAATATTTAATCATGAAGATGGAACTTGGTAAACCACAAGAAGATGTTGAAAATCAACATCATTTCATATCCATACCACCAATGTTGCCGAAAATCTTGAAAGCTTATGCAAAAGGTATTCATTTTTTATTTGATTTTTCATTGTATGATTGTAATTTTTTTATTTTTTATTCAAGCTGCCATAAAGACTCAGCCGTATGATTTATTGTCATGGTCGGCTTCATATTTTGGAGCACTCGCTGAAGGTAAAAAACCACCGGCGAAAGCATACGTGGAATACCCAATTATGAGAACAGCCGGCGGATTGACATCTGGATTTTTGAAGCTTATTATAGACCAAGTATAATAATCTACACTTTATTATGTTGTATTATTCTAAGATAATTTATTTGACAGTATTCAAATGAAAATGAGGTCAATAAAAACTTATTGAAGACCACATGGATCGGAATCAGCCTCGAGGAAAATGAATTCAAACAAATAATGTGTGTTGCCGGTGTTTATAATCAGGATCATTTTCTTTTGTACAAGTTTGTATCTGTTGCTGCTGGGTTTCTCTGTAAGGTTGGTCAAAATTTGTATTTAAAAAAAATCTCTTATTTACTAATCAAATTGAAAAACATCATAGACCTTGAAAGAAACGATGATTTTGCTTTGTCGGTTGTTCACAAAAGAACCTGAAGGAGGAAGCGCCGCCATTTCGATGGACTTATTTATAGATTTATATATTTTCTTAGCATCAATTGATGCTTCTAAAACTATTAAATATATTGACGGTACTCCTGAAGGTAGGAATTAATCGAATCATACATTTAATTGAATTAATGAATTTAAAGAATATGTATTTTGTTGTAGCATCTATGACAGACAAATCGTCATTAGATAAAAAGGACAATTTAAATCAAACAATTGAAGATGATAATAACAATAGCAAGAATTCTGAGAATGGTAGATATAAGCTTATTAAAAATTTGAATTAAAAATAATGATATATTTTTTAGGGCGGCCCGTTACTTTGAGAGTATTCTCAGAAGAAGGTGAAAGACTCGATAAAGATGGCAAGTATTCAATTTATAATTGATAAATGTCTATGATATCGAATTGTTTTTAATTAAATAAATTAGGAGTTGTTCCCTCTCCGATACCAACAAAAAACGGAGTGGGTGGATCAAAGATCTCGGTGAAAGAAATGGAATCTGTGATGGAACAGGTTGTTAAAAAGATTATAGTTTGTAATTGTTTTCTAAAATAAACATTTTACAGCTGCAAAAAACCCAAGAAGAGAAAGTAAGAAATATGGAGGAAACATTGCAATCTTTAGAAAATATTGCCGAGGAAACAAAAATTATAAATAAGAACATTGGTAAGACATTGAAAATAATCTTTGATCTATAAAAACTTGCATGTAATAAAAATGTGTTATCCAGATATGCTTCGAAAAGATTCAGATTTATTCATTCAACATGAAATTAAAGAAGAAAATAAGAATATTTTAAAATCCAAGTCAAGTTCCACCGAATCAAAGGTTCATTGCAAATAATTAAAAATTAATTGGTAGATATAAAATGGATAATTTTAATTCATATAGATTGATCCGAATGCCAAGGGAATTATAAATCCTGTAATAAAAGGTATATTTGATAACGTCGCTGAAAAATTGGGAGTAATTCACGGTTTCCAACAAGAAGTTTATCAAAAACAGTCAGAAGTAAGTCATTTATCAATATTGGAGTCTTTAAATTATATAACTTTAATCTTAATTAACATGCAGGTTATCAAAGTGTCTGCAATTTCTGGAATCGGGGCTATAGTCAATGCAAGCATTATTGATGAATTTTTGAGATATGTCCGAGATTGTGGCTCCGAGCAAAATAATATGTTTACACCAAGAGATATTCGCTTTTCTGAATGTCCACCTCTAGAATAAAATTTACATTTCACATTGCAAATAATTAGACTTATAGTAAAACTGACATTTCACATTGTATTTTTACACATTTATAATTTTTAAATAAGGAATAATAAATATTGAATATTTTTTGTTTGTATTTAAAAAGGCATCACAATTCATTGCTTGAATTTTTTTATGATCTTGTGAAACAACGGAGTTTTTTTTAATAATTTTATATAGGATTTACAAAGCGAAGCAATAATCCAATACATATTTTATAGAGCTTTTTCTTTTAATGTATTATTTTTACAAAGCCGTAATACACAAAAACCACTCTATAATTTATAAGCACAGCATCAGCTTTGGTTGTAAATCATATATTACTCGGTAATAGTACAGACACTAACATGAAAGTGCTGGTGTAATATCAAGTTTGTCATGCATTCAATTGCTTTGATATGATACTAGAAATAGCCAGTCATATCACAAGCACATATCTTGGAAGGAATCCAAGATGGAATCTTTTTCATTGGTCTGTTTGCTGGCCGATATCCACCGGACACGGTCGCTGAGTGGTTCACCACTGCCGAGATGGGCGGACATGATGAATTACCAGCAAACACCCATTTGCTAATTTCACGATGCTGCAATACACGTCGTAAATGACATTTTCATCTTTAATTATATTCACGAGGCACTTACTCAACGACAAATAAAATAATTTCAATTTCAATTCGTTATTAATATTGTAAAATAAGTTACGGTACAAATATAATATTATCATCTGATTGTATTTTTTTTTTAAACAGGTACGATATTATTTCAGTAATAATATGTGTATTATTGCTATGACATATCATCGTGAGGACGGCATATGTTTCGATCGGTTAAACTTTCCACTATCAAACTCAAACAATCCAAACTTGATCCTCCTGTCGGTGTGTATCCTGAAATCAACAATGAGATTTATGATATTATACAGGATTTTAAAAACAATGTTTGATAATTGTGTAACGTTTTAATGTTAATAATAAAAGCGCTTGATGGAGTTTGTATCAAATCATATAAAAATCAACCATTAAGAAATTTTACACATATATTTTAAATACAAATTATAGAGATGATTTCTGAGAAGAGGTAACAAGTCAGTGGCTGGTTTAATTAGCAAGATAGTAGAAACTCTTTGAAGACAAGTCGTAAATCTGTTGGCGAAGATATTAATGTGAATATGGCTGCCTTTGACCAACTATCATCGATGACACTTTCATTGTGGTAATTCATCTATGTTGTAACCTTTTATAAGATATACATAAACAGCACAATTTGATTTGTGCAATAGTTAGTATGGTAATATTAAAATTAGATATTATGTATGTTCTTCCAGCTAAAAGTAGATTTATTAGATGGATGCGAGTGATATTTTAAATTTGACGGAACCGTATGCCAATTAGTATCTACTATTTCCGTTTTAAATCATCACACGTGTACTACAAAATTTGAATAAATCATCTTATCAAATTAAAGCAACTCACTTTTGTCTTGAATCGGCTGGAATTTGTTAGTCGTGTCTGTTTGTTCCAGGATTTGACTTCGGTCAGTTTCAACCCTTTCCATTCCTTGTTGATAAGACACAGGCGATGATGAAGCTCCCTGAAAAATATTTTAAATATTCATTAATTACCTGGGAAATGAAACCCAAAATTATTGAATCATTTATTTACAATAAAAAAAATTAAGCTAAATTTAAATTTTTAATCGAAAATTCGGCTATTTTTGTAAAAAAAAAAGCAATTATACTATATGAGTTTGACTAGTAAGCCAACACGAATTGTCGTACTCAGACTCGTCTACTAGGTCCACCATCTTGATATTTATACATTCAGTTGTATGGCCTGCTAATAAACACCCGGTATTGCATTTTTATTATTTTCAATTGTAAACCAACGTTTCTTATGTTTGTGGCCCAAATTCCAAACTTTAGACACGCGAAGATGCGAATTACCTTACCGCAAACGACTATGATTGGTTGGTAATATCGTAGCATAAAATACATAATAATTATTTTGTCGTTTTTCCATGTAATTTAGTCATTTTATTTTTATAAAATGAAAGTTGGAGACCAGAAGTCTGGTTTGAAATTCCATACGCTATTGGACAATGAGCAGCATTGAAGACGAGGCGGGTCTCGAACCCGGCATCTCGGCAACTTGGCTCGCAGCCAGATTATTCGGGATTAATTGGTGGGGTCACAGAAACTAGATACCGTCACAATGATTACAATAAAGTAAAAATAAAATAACAGACAGAGACACTTTAAATAGAATCGAATGGCTATACTCGTCTTCTCTTCACAAAACATATAAATTAAATAATAAATAAACATATGTTCGAACGTGCCCGGATCAGTACTATGCGCATATTATACATATACTGCACATATACGTGGGCGGTGGCCACCTACAACACTGTAATCTCTAAAATCCGACACCCGAGAGCAACGAGATCATGTAAATTGTATACCAGAATTTGTCGTTGAATATTTTTTACCATATTAATTGTAATTTCATAAGAAATATCGACAAGTGACAGATAAACAGTAAGAGCGGTAAAAGCAGCGCCCCAAGCGGCTTTCTTACGCAACATTTGGTGACAAAATCATGTGTTTGACGTCTTTTAACATATTATTATTGGTACCTCTATAAATATAATCTCTTTTACCGAAATAGATCTATGTTGAATTTGTGGTTATGGAACTATACGCTTTAATATAACTGCGAATTCTTTCTAAAAATTACCAGATTCTATAATATTGTGACTTTTGAGATAAAAATGATAATAAATAAAATATTTTTATATAATATTTATGTGAAATCTTCCTGAAAGCATCCGTGGGATTTATATTGGGCTGAGTGATTATTGAATATTGTATTTATTATATTGTTATTAAATCCCTATGCATAGCCAATTAATGTTCATAAACATAAAATATAAATAGCCTTTTTAATTTGAATGAATTATAAAAATGTTCCTCGTAATAACAAATGAACGGCGTCATTTATTCAAATATGGAATACGAGAATCGAACGATCATTTCACAAAAAAATAGTATTAATTCTACTATTTTACTTACTGTTTCCAATTTAATAATCGATTTGGATGAATAGAGACATTGTAAATGTGTATTTCTTATATTTTCATAATTAGATTGATGAAATAGAATATTAATTACATTTTAAATCGTTTACTATTTTTTCCCATGCGTCTTCAAATAAAAAAAATCTTATTTTAATGATTGAATTAAACTTAACCTAAGATCCTAGTTAACTTGTTGGACTAGTTTATTAATATACAAATTAAATGCGGCCGTAGAAAATTATCATATTTTAAACAATTAATTTTAAAGTGAATCTGAGCATATTTTTAAAATTAAGCAAAAATCTACAATTTCAAATGGGGTTTAATTGTATTTTTTTTTATTATTTACGCCCTTTTGATAACTTGAAAATAAAATTAATTTGGTAGCAAATCATAGCTAAATAATGGTTGATTTTATTTTAAATTGAAATAATGAATTGAGAGTTTGGGTAGAATAAGGGCGGATAACGGAATACGCCCCTTTTCTGTAAAATAACTTTTGTAAATAAACTTAAAATGCTCTATCGATCTATATAAAAAATGGTTATCATTATTATGGGCATTTATTTAAGATTTATCAAAGACATATATACAAATATAGAATATTTTACTATATTATCTCGAAACTGACAATTTTAGTATACGCCCTTGTTTCATACCACCGATTCATTAGCAGACCATACAATATCAAGATGGCGTACCAAGTAGACAAGTCTGAGTGAGACAATTAGTATTGCCTCGGTCAAACTCATCAGCTTGGTCCACCATCTTGGTATTTACTCATACACTAATAATCACGGCAATGAGTTTATATATAATATAGAGATGCCAATAATACTTGTAAAGACGACAATAAATGTGACGCACCATCCTATAGAAACAGGCACCAGTAGATTTGTGTGTGTGTGTGTTCCTACCGCCTCGCCGTCTCGCTAATCCAGATTTTATTGCGTGTTGCGTGTATGTGTGATGCATGTAATTATGTATGCCGGAATATGGCATGCCGATTCTATAGATAAAAGTTCATTGATCCATGGCAATGAGCTTATCCATGGTATCAAATAATTCCTTATTAAATTATTTTAAACATACTTATATGAAAAATTAGCGTATAGTGGGATGATTTGTAGTATTGAACGATTGTATTTATTAATAAATTAATCCACGAAGAGTATTTGTATCGTTTACACGTCTAAGGAGTGAATAAAATAAACGTAGTGGAGGAGATATTGGGTTTGACGTTGAGCTGTGGATGGTTGGTGACAGTGGCCGAGAGCCAGACATAACAAGTCATGTATCACCGCTTCAACGCTGTGACATATTATTTTGGTCTTCAATAAAATACACCGATCTCAATGCTAACAATACTATCAAACATAATCTCCTATCGTGCATTAAATTGTTTAAATATATAGCGCGCGTGCTGTTTTTACCACATGGCAACACTCGCACAACTGTCAAAATGCATTTTGTTCGCGAATTTAAATAGTATGTTATAATTATTATAACGCAATCATATGTTAAACATGTTAAAGAAGTAGTGTTTGGTAAAAAGTGAGGCTAGATGTATTTGAGTGTATGTTTGAGTCCATATGACATGTAGTAACAATGCATTTACCCATTTTACTGTGAAATATAACTGAAGATATGAAGAGACATGTTTACAGTATAATGTTTGCCAGGTAACTCATGTTTTTGGCCACTTGATCCACTTGAACTAAACACGCATTTAGCCACTATGGCAACCACAATATGTACTTATTTTCGTAGAGCAAATGTCATGTCCTCAGTACAAATTACTCACTAACGTATTTATTTATTTATCTAAGTCCCGGAGAGCTTTTTTTTTAGATAAAAATTAAGTTTTAAAATAGCGTAATGAGTACCACCGATATATTAACAGGCCACACAACTGGATGTATAAATATCAAGCAGATGAGTTTGACTGAGGCAACACTGTAATAAAAGTACAATTAAAGCGCTTAAACAATTAGTATTGTCTTACACAGACTCATCTACTTGGCCATCTTGATATTTATACATCCAGTTGTATTGCCTGCTAATATATCGGTGGTATCGATACGACACATTTTGGTAAAGAGGTAATAAACACGCATTTAGCCACTCATGCGATATCTTATTTTTATATCTATGACTTACCGTATTCAATATAATAGTGAAATGAGAGTGTGTACGTACGGTGCGCATGCGTGTACACAAATACTATCAATCTCTAGACTATTCGTATACGCACCAATGACTTACACTATTATATTGTTTACAGCTATTACATACATTATTAAATAGACATATAAAAAAAGAGATGAATTAGTTTTGTTATTGAAATAATTTTTAGCAGCTCAATAATATATTATAAGGAATAAATATCAATGATTGTAGAAAACAGATCACTCCAGTTTTTGGGGTTTCGACTGTCGTTTTTCTTCTTTCTGGTGTAATATCTATTGATTTCAATATCATTACAAAATGTAATCTTGTGAAATTATATCTTATAATATTCGAATTTAAAAGGAGCATAGAATTTGGTGGTATTTATTTTAAAATACGATCTGTTTTGATTTATCTCCCCCCGCTGCATACACTTAACTAACACATTTTTAAAACTGTTCTATACCACGATTAGGGTTATCAATATAAATAACTAATAAATTAAAATAATATAATTATGTATAGTATTTTTGTGGAAAATTTCATGTTTCAATTTAGTGAATAAAGTGTCGATATAAACATAAGATATCGCATGAGTGTCTAAATGCGTGTTTAGTTCAAGTGGATCAAGTGGCCAAAAACATGAGTTACCTGGCAAACATTATACTGTAAACATCTCTCTTCATATCTTCAGTTATATTTCACAGTAAATGGGTAAATGCATTGTTACTACATGTCATATGGACTCAAACATACACTCAAATACATCTAGGCTCACTTTTTACCAAAACTACTTCTTTAACATGTTTAAATATTATTAAGTATTGTCACAACCACTCTCAGTGGTCACTATAAATGTGTTGAGTGAGGGAGACACACTTATGCCTTTATCGAATAGGAGAGAAGAGTGCAACAATACACGGGTTTACACGAATTATTTATATGCAATGCGATATCTGATGTTTATATCTATGGTTTTAATATTACAATAAAGGAAAACAGAGTAAGCTTGTAACAAAACTCGATCGAATTAATTTTGGATTTGATTTTTTAGCATAAAATCAATTTTTGGCAAAGACTATGTTGTGCTTTGTATTTATTTTATACCTAATTTTTTTTTTAATTTATGTATAATGCTTTATTAAATATATCTATATTAGAAGGCTATACAAATGGATGTATAAATACATATCAAGATGGCGGACCAAGTAGACGAGTCTGAGTGAGAAAACATTGTAATCAAATACATCTAGGCTCAGTTTTTACCAAAGACTACATCTTTAACATGTTTACAATATTAATGCGTTTTAATAATTATAAATGCACGAGGGCCGCCGCCAAAGTATTGTCACAACCACTCTCAGTGGTCACTATAAATGTGTTTGGTGAGGGAGACACACTTATGCCTTTATGGAATAGGAGAGAAGAGTGCAACAATACACGGGTTTACACGAATTATTTATATGCAATGCGATATATATATGTTTTTGACATTTGCACAAATGTCATCTGCCCTATAACGTATTATAAAATATTGAAATAAAATGTGTTACAGCCCTCATATATTAATATGACATCGTTCAAAAGTAGCTTTGGCCCATAAAACCCGCGTGTCGCATAAAGACGTCTCTAACTAATTGACTATAAAATGTTTTCCTACATCTTGTCTGAAAAATACACAAATATCACAACTTCACCGCGCTCGATACACACAAAATAAATAAAAATAAACAGTATTTTTTTATTTTATTCGTACATATTTCACGAACGGTGTTACGAAGTATTGTGAACCGATATTATTAGTGTGTGTGTGTTTTCTTGTGAAATAGTTTTTATTTAGGTGTTGCCACTCGCCAGACTCACTGATTTATAATGGCAATCAATTTAAAATATCCGAATTGTGTTTATTTAGAAACAGACTAACGCCGGAAATACACGTTTAAAACTATAACGTTACAAGTTTAAAACCCAATTAATTATATCATAGAATATGTTTACAATAATTCAATTTTATTGAAGACCTATAAGAAATAGCGATATTTAAGGAGCAGCCTAAATCAGTATGCAAATCGAGATGAAATACCGCAAATGGCCGTGATTGGTCATAACCAGTGATGCGCCAAAGTCAAACGAATATTATAGTATTCGCAAATCTTGATCACGCATTATATTAGTCAAATAAAGACATGTTGTATAATCGATATATAGAGCAGGCCATCCAACCGAATGTATAAATATCAAGATGGTGGACCAAGTAGACGAGTTCTGAGTGAGACAATTAGTGTTGCATCTGTCAAACTCATCTGCTTGGTCCACCATCTTAATATTTATACAAAAACTTAATATATCTTATTTCGATTCCATGATCAAATAATATTTTAGTATGGGTTTGTTTTATTTTATTTGTAGTACTTTAGTTTTGAATATTATATTATTCTAATCTAATTTCTCTATTTATATCTCTTAATTGCACTCCATGGGGAAAAATGATAGAGCGACAAAAAGAAAAAAAATGCGTATAATAGTATAATATTCGTTTGACTATGGCACATCTCTGGTCATACCGTAAGATATTTGTTTAATTTTTTTTAAGAATATTCCCTGCCCTATCGAAAAAATGTATAAATAAAGAAGAGGGTTTGTTATTCATGTAAATATATAATTTGAATAGGAGCTTTATGAAATCAAAATAAGAGATTTCTTCCGATAAGTAAAAAAAACTACCCCTTTTATTGGTGACTTAAAAGTCAAGCAAGATTTAATTTAACTTATTTTTTTTATTCAACTAATGAGAACTTAGACTAATGTATGTAATATATTGAGACATGCTTAATTTGATTTTTTTTTTAAATTTTGAGAGTCTCAAGCATACTGTCATAATAAATTATTTTTTTATAACAAAATATTATTTGGCCGTACTTAGAATATGTTTTATGTTATACTATTGCCGTCACAAGAGAGCCTTTAAAATATTTGAAGTTCAATGAAAGACACGTATAACATGTAAATAATTAATGCAATCTATAGAAATGTTAATACACAATTAAATAAAGATTAAACTCACCAAATATTTCGGCGATTCTGAGGTCAATTTAACGCCATTTGTCGAATTGTGCGATCCGTGAAGTATTTCTTCGAGACTTTCAATATATTCAATGGCGTTTCTCAATATTTCCACTTTGGGCAGTCTTTGGTTTGGATTTGAACAAGTCCGCTTCTTGAGCACTTCGAAGGCTTCGTTGACCTGTTGATTATTGTATATATTTATATTTTAAAAGGTAGATTTGTGCACTTTTAAACGGTGTTTAATAAATAAAATGGCGTGTTGATGGAAGTTATTTAAGGATGTTGGAATTGATATGCTTGAGAATATGTTTTGACTTGGAACATCCTGAAACACTTATTTGTCGCTTCTGTCTCCTGTAATTTGCACCACAAACCATTGGATATTTAAATAATAATATATAAAAAATATCACTTATAATGTGGCTTACTTATAAGTAAACCTCAATCAAGAGGGTGAAAAAACATGTTTTAAATTGCTCATAAAATGTATTATTGTATTTGAATTTTCGGTAACAATCTTATAACATATTAATGAAATAAATATTTTTGAAAGTTGCATTCAATTTTTTAGTTTGTCCAATTAATATAACTCTAGATGATTATCATATAATATTTTGTATAAATATCAGAGAGTTGAAATAAAATAATTCAATAATTAAATAATAAAGTTATATTATAAAGAAAACGTTGATAAAGTACCTTTAAACAATCATAGCCTAAATTCATAATATCAACTATATTTCTGTAGTTTGTCCCATGATTATAATAATTAATGTATGATAAGTGTAGATGTATATCATATAATATTTTGTATAAATATCAGACATAATAAAGTAATATTATAAAGAAATCGTATACGTAAAATAATATTTTATTCGGGTTTATATAAAGTAACTTTAGACAATCATAAAAGTCTAAATTCATATTCTCAACTAGTTTTTTTAACTTTATAGTTTGTCCCATGAATATAAAAATTGATGTAGGATAAGTGTAAATGTAGATGTAATATCATATAATTTTTTTAATTATAAACTAAAGGTAAAAAAACCCTACCTCGACTTAAATAAAAAATATTCTCACTCATTAAAAGTCCCCTTTTTTATATACAATTATTTGTCACATGAACACAGTGCGAATTTATGACATCACTTAACATTCCCAAATAAAACACAATGAATCATTGTGCAATTGTCAAGTTTAAAATATGTCTATTTAAGGATTGAAGGTCCCTCGGGAACAAATAAGTGAGCATTGAAATGGTTAACAGATGACACAGGAACACTGAAAAAACATTAAGGGACTTTAAAAGTCCCAAAACCCTAAATTAATCTATAACTGCGCTATATTTGGTCTAATAATGGACTCTTAAAATAGATTATTGTGTTGATATACTTTTTTGTATCGGTTTAATGTACAATTAATAATTAATGTGAAGTAATCTATGCGATTTATTCAAAATTTTATATTATTGTTATAGAGAGATTACGATAATGTAGGGATGATTAATTAAATTATATTTATATAAGGGTCATGCAATATTGTCACTACTACATGCGCATATTATACATATACGCGGGCTGTGGCCACCTGCAACACTATAGTCTCTACAATCCGACACTCAAGAGCAACAAGGTCATGTAAATTGTTTACATAGTGACATATTATTTGTCGTTGAATATATCAAGCAACTTTTAATGTCACACTTTATCATATTGAGTGTAATGTTATTAGAAAGATTGACAAGTGACAGATAAACAGTACGAGCGATAAAATCAGCGGCTTTTATACGAAACCTTTGGTGACAAAAATCATATTTTTGATGACTTTTAACATATTATTATTGGCACCTCTATAAATATAGGCTAATTGTATCGTTTTGTATATTACAAAAACCTTTTACCGAAACAGCATCAATGTTGAGTTCGTGGTTATGGAACTATACGCTTTAATATAAATGCGAATTCGTTCTAAAAATGAACAGATTCTACTAACGAAACCTTTGGTAACAAATTACTCTTTGTCTCCCCACATTTTGACGTCTTTTAAATCTAAAAAAAATCATCATATTTGAAAGTGGGATATAATTTTCATTAAGAAATACATCATTGGTGCGGATTATTAATAAGAAATTAATGAGTTTATTTATCTATTTAACTAATAAAATAACGCCCAGATTGTGTATTAAGAGTATAAAATATACTTAATCTAACCTAATAATATTTTTACTAATTAAATGTCCGTTTTTTTTAATTGATAATATTATACGTACTTGTCATGGAATGGATTGGGATGTTAACCGGATTTTTTAAAATTAAAATAAATTTGTATAAACTTACTTTTCTCAATCGTCTTCTTTCTCTCAGTGTTGCGGCTTTTCTTCTATCAATTGTGACGTTTTTCCTTTTACAGGCTTTACAGGCCCAAGTTAAACATCTTCTTGAACCGGCATAACAGTGACTTGAAGTATTTCCATCAGATTCCCTTTCATAAGGAACCAGTACGTGTTCTTCAGAACTATATGTGAATTAATATTAAATATTGCATTGTATAAAAATCACGTATTTTAATGAATGGAAGTAATAAAAGTGTAATTGTTGTCCAATATTGAAAACAATTTATTCATAGCTTGACTAACCTGTTTTCAGTATTGGAGCACAGCACTAGTTGATTTGGATTTATTGATTTATTTGCAAAGCTCGTCTAAGTGCGTGCAGTGAAGTGACTTGGAACACTGGAGACTGCGTGGGGTTTAATTTTATTTTAATTGTATTATACTGTTTAAATTCCCGGATATTGACAGAATAATCTTATAATATTAATAATTCATTTGTGGACTAAAGGCAGCTTATTTGATACTTATATATTTATTACTCTGTCAATATCCGGGAATTTAAATAAAATAATACAATTTAATAGATATGTAATCAGAGTAGTGTCCAGTGCTCGAAGACACTTTACTGCACCTACTTAGACGAGCTCTGTGTATTTGTTTTTTTCAAGACAATTCTTTAATATATTCAATTATTTATTTTATGCCCCGAGGAGCTTTTGTTGAAAGGGTTTTTTATACACAACAACGTGTTAATTGTCTGTCGGTGATCTTAACTATTACTAGTTACACAGGTCACCGACTTAATAATCAGTATTTACCTTACAATACAGGAAATCAGAGTAAACCTGGATCAAGACTATCGATCGAGATTTTACTAATATTATTTCCGATCTCCCAGTCGTAATAACCAACCTTTGTTTTACTTTATAATATTTATATTAAATTAATTCTGATTAAAAATGTGTCTTTGAAGATTTTAATTGGATAGTGTTTAAATCAATACTTGTAATTTACATAACTATATTATTTAAATGGATATTCTCAAATTCTAAATTAGCAGTTTAAATAGGATTATATTAATTTTTTAGTGTAATTTAGTTCTAGTTATATTAATATTATTCCCGATATCCCAGTCGTAATAACCGATCAAATCAATTTAATAAAATTGAATATTACGCTGGTAAATTAAAAAAATACAAGCTAACCCATGCAATAATTAAATATTGTTTTGATTGAACCTTAAACTTTCGCCTTCTCCCAAGGAGTCGTACTGGTCGTCTTCATTTTCAGGAAATCCTTCATCTTCGTCCTGTTTCTTTGTTTCTTCAGCGGGTTTGACTTTCTTTTTCAATTTTTTATTATTATTTTTCTCAACCACGGGATTCTTGTCTCGTTTTCGTCGTTTAGGGGATGTCTTTTTCGGCTTGGGATTGTTGTCTACGACATGAGGCTTGGCGTAGACGTTGTCGTAGGCACTCCTAGCCGAAGTGTCGTAGCAACTCCTCTGCGGATTATCGTAGCAATTTTCATTGTAATACCTGGCGTAATTCGTAGAAGCGTAGCCGACGGGATTCGGATAGTTTGTGAAGTTGCCGCCATTCGAATAACTTTGCATTTTATACGATGCGATTATTTATCTACCACCATTTTTTTTTGAAATTTATTTATATCGCTATCCACACTCATTATTATTTTTTACACATTTGTTACGGTTTTAAGAGAGGTTAGATATGAACGTGTTGAGTTGAAGAGCATGTTTGACAAGACTGACGCTGTATAGTAAAGTCGTGTTCTCACATACTAAAGTCAAAAATAAACACCGCCCAACCTTTTCACAATCAAAACATTTTTATTTATTAATTTGCGGATTTTTTCAAATAATATAATAGGTTTATTGGGCCAGATATATTGAAAAAATACTTGTTTTATAAATGAAGCCTGTGAAGGAATTATTGCATCTTATTAAATTAAATTCGTACTATTGTTATAACAAAGGTACAGTTACATTTTCACTTGTAAATGATTTAAAGATTAATCAATTAATTTGTGTTCGAATATTAAGGCTAAATACAGGTTTTAAATAACACATTCACATTTATTAATTACCCTAATTAACTCATTTGGAACTCCTATTAAATAATCCGAATATTATAATAAGTTGACAGATTAATATTTCATCTTAACAGATTACCTACTCTTTATTTATCAATTAAAGAATCAATACGTTTCTAACAAACATTAATTTATTATTATATTGTAAAACTTGTATTTTTTCCATTCAATCTATTCCAATAAACCCATTACATTATTATAATGGTTTTATTTTATAATCATATTTAAACATACTGTGTACAATATTTACGAGGTTTTATTGTAAAATATTGTTTAAAATGCAAATTTAACTAATTTCAATCACCTTAAAAATATTATCAGTTATCTATAAATATAATTTTAAATGATTTTAATTGAAATTGGTTGACAACATCTGTAGATGGTGACAGTTAGTGATGCTTAAAGTGCAATATTAAGAGGATCTTCTAATTTCGATACAATCAACACTCTTACTACAAAATATTTATTAAATACAATTATGTTTCGTGTAGGTTACTATTAATAAATCATGTAATGGAAATTCAAATAAGGCCATCACTTCTTTTGGTCTCAATTAGTCTAGACTCGATCTCGATTAGTTAGTCTAGAATTAGACGACTCTTAACCACTAAAATTATTTTTGAATTTAACACTAAAATTACGAACAAAACAGTCGATTTTCATAATAAGGCTAATATTCAACTCGATTTTTAAATAGGTTTGAGCCGGTTTTTTACGATATTAATGTACATCTAGGTAATGTACTTTCTGAATAATATAAATTATCAATAAAACCACTTCGAAAAAAATGGTCTTAAGTCGTCTTTGATAATGACCTACTCAAATACTATAGATGTATTATTGATGAAGTACTACATTTAGTAGTAATTTAATTTCTGGATAAGATTTGTCTGTTAATCGTTTATTTGATTGTATAGTCAGGTTTTTACATGCTTAGTAAATTTGAAATAGCTTAGTAAATTACGTAAATCATAGCCTAGTAAGAGACAAATATTTATAAATTTCTCACAATGAAAATAAGATATATTTCGATTCCATACGTACAATTGTCTTTGTTATTCCTATTATTTTAAAACGAGGCTCATTTACTTACGAATAAAAAATTAATTTTCTAATGTTCATAGTCAATTATTTACTGCCAATTTATAAATGAGAATGTAAATTTAAAAAAAATCCTCGTGCATTTCACATTAACGCTCTTAAACCAATTATTAACTTTAAATAATAAAAATGTTAAGTGACTTTGTGTATAGGGTGTAGTTTTAATAGCGGTGTACATTTACAAAGTGGCCATATGTTTAGCAATCCTGTGAAACTACACGTGTTCATACTTCAAATAGCACCGGATTTGTGATTATACTTCAGTTACTAGAGTTCAGGTTCATATCCCAACTAATACTTTTCATTACAATACACTTTGGTTTTCACACATGCGTGATATTATGATTTGATTAATAAATTAAAGGTTTGTTTACTTATAAATTTAAGAGAGTATTTACAAGCGGGCACGAAAGAGCCCCCAAATAGAATAGTTTTAAAGGAATGCGTCGCTTTCAGGCACGTTCTACACATTTGGATGCTCGAAAAAAGAGCCAAGGGATTAACATCAAAGCGGATATGAGAATCTCGACAGTGCACGAAAAATAAGGATAAATTACGAATCAAACCAATTATAGATCATAGTTTGGTAATTAAATAGACATTGGGAATGCCGCGTGTTGAAAGTATGGCATTTGAATTAGCTTCAAATAATGATAATAAAAAAAAACATATTAAAAAGAGTCATGCTATATGAAAGTAATCAAATAAAATTATTTTTATATTTAACATTACCATTTAAAACAACTATATTGAGTGCGTAGACAAAATAAACTATACCGTTATTTAAATTGTCAAACTCTGTTTAGAATTCAGATTGTTCATTTAATAAGATCGTTTTTAATCAATATACAATGTGTTATTTATGAGGAAAAATTGCACTTTTTTATTATTTACTGTTGGTTGCGTATGTTTTGAAGAATATAATTTAATCATAAATTTAATATGCCTGCTTTAAACAATATCTCTATTCCTGCTTTAAATAAGCGTACATAAATAATCTCTTTATTCCTAACAATTTTTAAAATTAATTTAATCTGTGAGTTAAATCAGTTGATAATTATTTATATATGTATTAAATTCCTAGTAATTCATCTCCTTATAACATGAATTTAATACTATTCAATTGATATTGAATGGTGATAAATAAAATATATAATTAAGCGTAGGTATTTCTGATGATTGTATAATACATACATTGTCAGTTTCTTCAACCACGATTATAGTTGAGTAGTTATAAAATAATCTTATTTCTAAAGTTTTGAAATTGTTATATGTATAATTATTTATGGCAAATTTAGCAATAATTGAGAGTAATAAAAACTCAATATATAATTGGAATGTTAGTTTATTTTGCTTTTTGTTTTAAATGTCAATACTGTATTTTTATTATAATTCCTTACAGTTTTGAATTATATAATTTGAAAATGAGGCCACAAAATGATATTCGATACTTTTGAATAATATATCTGTACAACTTTTTATACATATTGATTGTTTTCGTATATTTAATGCAAATGAAATCACAAATATATATTGTAGTTAATTTAAAATGAGTATCATTGTAATTAGTTATATTCTTACTAAGCTCTGCCCACAGGCACTATAAAACTAATGTCATCGGCAAACCTTCCCCAACTGGCTCGGTTGATCTGATATATTGTGATCCATGAAATGATGATGGTTGCCCATATTATAGAACCTACTATTGACCATATTACATCTGAAAGGAAAATGGTAACATTAAAATAAAGATATGAGTCATACATTAAGCAAAACTTACATCTCCTTATTTGTGGCTGTTGCTCATAAGCAGGACGCTTGAAAGCTTCTTCGTAAAACCAAAAGGCATTAACAGCCCACACCAATGGTAGGAAAACGAAACCAACTGAAATTAAAGCAATGTATTTATTAGTTGCATATTTCATGTTTGCGTATTTTGTAATTATAAATAGTAATACCTCTGAAGTAAAATTTACACAAATAGAGTTTTTGCTCGTCCGGGACCCGTTTGAGGTCCATTGTGGTTTAATACTAGATCAAAATATAAACAGCGTCTATTAAGTCCACAGACAATAAACTGACAGCTGTCATTGTCATATTGGGCTACTCAACAATATATTGCATGCATACATACTTCAAACTTCAAGTATGTCGTATAAATATAATAAATTGTACTGCAAATATTTTTTATCACACACAACTAATTATAAAATGCATGAGGGAAATAATGATATATATTTTGAATTTGATTGGAGCGTGTGCTGTTTATATATTTCGAAAGATGTCGCTATATTTACAATAAAATAAGTAAATTTAATATAAATATTAAATTCGTATAAATCTAGGTGAATATGTGTAATTGTGAATTTTCTTTCACATAATTATTATTAAAAATCGGTTGTATCGGTTGTATATTTAATATATTTTGTGCAAAAACAAATTTTTACTTATTAATTAAGTAATTAAAATTATGTTTATACTAAAAATTAGCTAGTTAATTATTTTGTTTTTCCTTATTTAAATACCATAAGCGTATTTTAATACTGGCAACACTTATTCGTTTGTATTGCCAATTAGCGATTTTACTAATATTAAAAATATATCGTCGTATTCAATATAATAAGTGTGTGTGCAGTGCGTAATCAATCTAAAATGATCTAGTCTATTCGTACACGCACCAATACTATCAGATATAGCACGACTCACTTGTACACCAGTATGAAACTTATTAAGAAATATTTAATGTATACTCAATATTCACGCCTATTCTGATTTCAACCATTAAAATAACTATAAAACGGTCATTCGATGAGTGTTTTATAGTATGAATAAGCTGTAGTTTTTAAAGTTAATTATGAGGGCAGGTCTTTTTGGCTCCGAAGATGTATGATTTGATAATATAAATCCTTTCACGTGTTTATTTGGGATCATCAGCTTTGGGGTTTACAAAAAATAATATATAAAATTTAGAAGAATCCTATGTGAAAACATTGTACGGTGACAGTGCGCATAATTTGTGTTCCACTCAACAGCCAGATGATGGATTGGTGTCCACTGTATATTAAAAATTAGGGATAATAATATATTTTTAACATTTCTGGGAAGAATTCCTGGGTGGGAGTGACAAATATGTCTCACAGGGTTTGTTTGTTCTTCGCACGTGTCTTGTGCAAGTAACATTTCTGTTTGAAGACACATAACTCGATAATCTTTCGTAGAATATTCATCTTTATGATGTTCAAATAACACACAACAAATATAAACTATTTCAAACGTTCAAAACAACAGAGAATGTGCCAAAAAAATAGTCTTTTCCTGGGCGGGCTGGCCAATATTTATATGTTGTAAAAATGATCAAATATACGAATTATTATCTCTCGTTTATTGTTTATTTAGGCTCTGGTTGAATAAAGCAGTTTGGTTCGTTTGTTTGCGAGCTTATCTCGTGTTAATTGATATGTTACACAGTTTGTTACCGACTTTTTATCAAATATATAAAAGGATTTATTACATACATACATATTGTCCTAAGCATACACACAAAAAATTCTTAATGCAGGTAAAAGATATCATTTTACGTATTGTCTACAATTGATTCTTATCACCGATATATAATATTAGCAGGCCATTCAAGTTGATGTTTAAATATCAAGATGGCGGTCCAAGCAGATGAGTTTGACTGAGGTAAAGTATGGTATGGTTACACCGTAAAGACGGTTATATTATTATGTAATAAGATTGTATAATAAAAATGTAAGCTCTGCAATTGTGAGCAGTTGAAACACTGTTTTTTCACCCTCTTTGGTAATTTTAAACGATATTGAATATGTATTTATACAATATGTTTATTAACAATAAAATATTATGACAATTTGAGAATCTACGATTATTTCGTATGGCAATACTGTTCACTTAATTTAATTACTTTGTTGACTTCTAATAAATAATTTTATTATTGATTAATCTTTTTTTATAAGAAAAATAATTTGGACCGTTTTTTATTATATATTTTGGTCGGGTTGCTATATATTGTGTAGATTATTATTACATTTTCATATTATAATCAGTACTCGCCGTGAACGTACACCGTAAAGACGGTAATAGAGTTGTTTTGCTGGACTCTTGATCGGTTTGTTGTTAATTAGTGCCTCGCCCGAGGCTCATACGAGGCATTAACTAACAAAAAACCGATCATAAGTGTAGCTAAGTAACTCTACTATAGTATTTACGATGACGTATGCCTGGGAATCCAATACTTAACACATACTGATTATTAATAATTATAATTGTTTTCAAACTCGTCTGAACTGCTAATATATCGGCGTATTAACTTACCGCAAACTGTGATTGATATTATATGGGAGTTGTTCTACAAATAGTTTGTAATTGTAGTAATGAAAGTAATATTTTTTCTTGACGCCCCTCTGTCGAATTTCCCCATGAGTGTATGTGGGAGGAGGCAGGGTGCTGCTCCGCCCCCCGTAGAGACGCCATCTTTAACAATTATTCGGCAGTACAGGGCCGCCATTGGTAATTAATAGCGTACATAGATATAAACATAATATATTGCATGAGTGTCTAAATGCGTGTTTAGTTCAAATGGATCAAGTGGCCAAAAAAATGAGTTACCTGTCAAACATTATACTGTAAACATCTCTCTTCATATCTTCAGTTATATTTCACAGTAAAATGGGTAAATGCATTGTTACTACACGTCATATGGACTCAAACATACACTCAAATACATCTAGCCTCACTTTATACCAAACACTACTTCTTTAACATGTTTACAATATTATTGTCACAACCACTCTCAGGGGTCACTATAAATGTGTTGAGTGAGGGAGACACACTTATGCCTTTATCGAATAGGAGAGAAGAGTGCAACAATACACGGGTTTACAAGAATTATTTATATGCAATGCGATATCTAATGTTTATATCTATGTTTATTGATTACTTTCTAACGGATAATCATCTTTCGTAAAGACTTTATTTAGACCAAATTTATTTGCACCTGAATGATGTGAAGGTGCTTCGAGTCTGAGTGATACAATTAGTGTTGCATCTGCTTGGTCCGCCATCTTGATATTTATAAATCCAGTTATATGGCATTCCAATATAGATATCGGTGGTATCGTCTCCATCAAATATTCATTATTAAAATATTTATGTGCAGACCTTAAAGAAAACATCAGAACATGTGTGAAAATAAATGATGAACTATGATTAAAAAATATCCAATGTAAGTTCACTTTAAAGAATCCTTCCGTATTTATTTATAGCTTATTTCATAAATGTGTAGAGTGAATTTCACACTTGTTCTGTATGTTATTGTGTAACAATATCACTAATCATAGTTGTTTGTGTTTGAAGTTTAAAGTAGTCACTGTATTTGTTTATTATGTAATAAATTTCATAATTTAAACACACTTTAATATTGAATTATATGAGCAATCACAGCCGTTTACGGTTAAGATTTTTTTTTTTAATTTAAATAATAATATATGTAGAGTCCGATTCTGGCGGTGGGTTTTCAAGTTTTTGCGATGATGTTCAAGAATGGAGTTGGACAATTACAAAAACCATAATTAGCCACTCATTTTTGGTAATATTCAAAAGCCGCCACGCGCTATATACAAGGCCATTTAGTATATAAGTAATGCCTTATATACTCGTCTTAATTTATGTATGTATATATTGATTGTGTTTCAGGTAACGGTTATTTCAGGTCCTGTGAATTTCAATGATTTATTATTTATCACTGGCCATTTATTATTATTATAGCAACTTGTATTTGGATATCATCAAAATTGGACATTTATTCGAAACTTGCGTTTTAATAAATATGGATAGTTTCTCATGAAGTTGGTATTTATTAAAATAAAATTATTGTAGTGGAGGATAAGACATATCACGTTACAGGCTAATTTAGTTTGCTTATTCATATTTTTTTCAGCACTTCTTTGTCCTGAATTCCCTTTCATCCGCATTAATATTGTCCTTCGTCTAAATTATTTATTCAACCTCCAAATGAAAGACTTTTTCGGCACATCAAAGATGAAGGATCATTCTCACACACTTTAAAAATAATATCAAATAAACTGCATATGAATACTTAATTTGTATTATAGTGTAAAAGTGAAAATAATGAGTTATTCTTAATCAGAATTATCAGTATTAAAATAACTCAAGAAGATTATATGGAAGACACAGACTACCATTTAAAACTAATAAATTCAATATTAAAACCTAAAGAATAATCAACCAAGCAATTCTTTCTGTATGTATTTCTAGTAGAAAATTGAGTAATTGAATTTACACTTAAGTAAAAAAATAATTATATATTACTCTGAGAATTTACACTTTGCTTTTCGTATCCTTTTTTGCATTTGATAATTCAAAATAACCTTATAATTTTAATAAAGGCTCAAATAAGTATTGGCTAGTCTGATTAATGAAATAGTTAATATATTGACTTTTCCATTAATAATAGATGTTGTTTTACGAAAATCTTAATTAGAGCAAACAAAGTAGAAAACAGATTTACAGCCTTTTCTCCAATTGTAATGTTTAATTCTAATCTTTAAAGTACTTCACATATAATATTGCTAATTGAAAAATTAATAGAATTGTTGTAAATCCAGTTCTTATCCCGAAAAACTAAACCTAGTTTTCCAGAATTCAATGATTACAGATACTTAGAATAGGAGTAAATTATTCCCATGATTCATGTTTCTTTTCGTTGAAATTTGCCATGATCATTTTGCAAAAATAAAGATGAATTTCCTCATAAGTATATTTTTTGATGTGTTATTATAATGAAAACACAATAAAAAGTTGCGTACATTTTGGGACACATATATTAAAATTACTAAAAAAATAGGCATAGCATATATTATTTAAAAGGCAAATCGGGTTATTAGCACAAAAACGTATCTGAAACTTGACAGTTTACAAATAGCTTTGGGTTTATTAAATTTCCATATTAGGTTTTATTATAATACGATTTCAATGCATTTCATTCATGGGTTGTTAACATGAAAACGTATCTACAAATTGACAGTTTATAAGGATAGATTAGTTTTTTTCTATTGTAATATAACATAGGATATTTCGGTGTAAACATAATATAAGTTGGGCTTTCATTTAATATACACATTCTTTATTAATGCCATTTATGAATAAGCTTCTGGTAGGTATATATACAACTTAGGTTACAATTAGTTAATTTATTTTTATTTAATCAATTTTCAGGTAATGGAATGCAGTGTTCACAACCAGATTTTCATCATAATCCTGTTTATCTTATCGATTATTAATTTATCTCGATTTATTTAAATATTAGACGGTTTGAATTGAGGTTATCAGCGCAAAAGTCTTGTAACCCCAGATTATTGTAACGGTTATAAAAAGTCTATAATATTTGTGAACTTCATTTAATATTGTAAAGAACATATCTTACACCAGAAACGTAACAATAGGTTAACTAATCTATTCCCAGGCATACGTCACCGTAAATACGATAGTAGAGTTACTTAGCTACACTTATGATCGGTTTTTTGTTCAGATCAAGATATCTAAGTAGAAGTACCAAGGTAGAATTATACAAGATGCTAATTAGGCCAGTACTAACCTACGGTGCAGAAACATGGGTTATTACCAAAACTGAAGAGGATAGGCTACTTAGGTTCGAGCGGAAGATTCTTGGGAGGATCTTGGGTCCTGTTCAGGAGGCACCGGGACTATTTAGAATTAGACGGAACGATGGGATTTACTCATTATATAAGAGCGTGAACGTAGTGCAGTTCATTAGGGCTTTAACATTAGGTTGGGCCGGACACGTGGAAAGAGCAGGAGGGATAGTATCGGAAATACTATCCAGCAAGCCTGTGGGTAAGAGAAGGCAGGGTAGACCTAGGCTAAGGTGGGCGGGGGAGTTCTATAAGGTAGTTAGGAGTTTAGGAATTAATAACTGGAGGAGCATTAAGTGGAAGATGCTGGTGCAGGAAGCCTTGGTTCATCACTGAACTGGAGTGCTTATGATGATGATATTTAGAGATTATGTGTTAATAGGCGTGCTCATTAATAATTTGTGTGGAAAATGATGGAAAATGTCCAAATGGCGTCGCATCATAAGAGGTATGCACCGTTTCCAAGATGGCGGCGATCAAGATGGCGTCGGCGGTTCCTTTTTTCAGAGGGTTTGCGAGTCTGGCAGTCGTCAGTCATAGCGAGATGATAATGATGATGGTCGCGGATGAAAGATGGCGGTCGCAATTAGCAAAGAGGATGGCATGTTCTGCGCTCCATCGCGTCTTGTAGTGATGGGAACCATCATCATGGAGCCTCAGCCACATGGACCCCATAAAAACACCACCAACAGAACGGAATTCGTCTTTATGGTTTAATATCGCCGGGTTCAAATCCCGCAACGCATATCCACCAACCATTAAGCATTATATCGATCAATCTAGATGCACTTATAAATATGGAGCAGCCGTTTAAATAAATACGCTAGTGTATTTAAAAGCAGCAAAAACAGCCGCAAAGAGTCTCTTGTCATTTCAATCATCCTCGCTGAAAAAACCTCGGACTCGTTCAAATTGTATTGTGGATATGCCAAGTATGTCGGCTTGGATGTCTTTCGACGAATTGACTCTCTTTCGAAGATATTGCCGGTTTCATCAGGAATGCAGACACCACATTTCTTCTCCATCAAAACTATCCATTAAGAGTTCTCCAAAACCATTTCCCGTGTTCTTTTTCCCACTGCTGTGTTTCCAGAACCGTTTTGCTTGCCCGTAAAAACATCTCTTGTTGGACGAGTACACATTTTTACATATTTACATATAAACGCTCTAAAGTAAAGTATAGGAAGCTCATTCATATGTTACTATATATACTTGCTTGGTCTACTGCGGCGAAAATTCATATCAATAAAATTCAAATTGTCTAAAACAAGTGTCTTAAGATGGCCTTAGATCTTGAACCTGGCACATTTCTTAAAGAAGTCCACGAGGACATTAAGTTAAAAATGATCAAAGCAAATATCGCAGATTTGAGTAAAAAACATTACACTAAAATGACTAACTTCCCGACTAACCCAATCATAAGACATGTAAATAAAACCAAATATGCCTCCAGGAAACGTATTTATACGATTTTATCAATGAACTTCCAAAACTGATATTATTTTTAAAAACAAAAATTAAATTTCTAATAATCCACTCAA
>JAGTTH010004485.1:0-174170 GCA_022606485.1 Agraylea sexmaculata | reverse complement strand
AAACCTATTGCTTTACTAAATGATAAATTCTACGGTGCTCTGGTCTAAATAATCGTTAAAATGTATTTGAAGTACATAGACGTGTATATAAATGTATGGTGTCTGCAAAGAGACGACGAAATGTTGAGAACTGCTAACGAGTCCTGTCCACTTCACTGAAACACTTCCACTAAAAAGCAACCTGTAACTTTTAAACCACAACCTCTAATTGTATTTAAATAAAATAGGTACGGTGTAAACATTTCTGACATAACACAATTTCAACGAAATCTTTTTTAAAATGGGGAGTAAAGCGGTTCCGGCAAAAAATGTGGCCTAAATAAAATGGCGTAGACGATCGAAGATTATTTGGAAATTTCCGACACAAAGATTTTGCGAGGAACACGTCTTCTGATAGACTTCTACAAGCCACACCCTCATTTTTCTCAGCTCATCATCACTGCATCGGGTATATTATTATACAATATGTCTACCATGCAGTATATTTTGGATTTTTATTAATATTATTTACATTCACTAGACATGTAAATGTGTATTTGAGATAATGATGTGTATTGACTTTTTCAATAAAAATGTATAAATATATGTGTCGTTACAAATAAAAAAGTTTATCTGACATTTATGAAAAAAATTAGTTACGATATACGTTTTACAGAGAATTTTGCATAGAATTCACCCAGCTAACTGACATTTCTCAAAAAAGCTTCGATACTTTTTTAACGTTTTTAAAAATATGTTTTTTTTTACAAAATGGCTTAAGAACCTTGTAGTGTACGTATCAAATTCGCTTAACTGCAAATTGACCAATCAGTGCGCATTATTTTCCCCACTCAGTGGTATTTTGACAGCGCCGTGCACATATGTTTTCATAATATTTTTACATTTCCATGTTTTCTATCCCAATAGCTTTCCCTTTATAAAAATATTTTTGAAATATGTTGTCCTGTTATAGTGTGAAACGAAAAGCTTGAATATCTCGGAATGAGCAAGGTACGAGATAAGCGTTTTTTATTTTTAACGACACATATAATAGTGTTTGACAACGCGAAGACGATATTTTTTATGAAATTTTCAATCGAATTGGCAAAGGCGAAGAGAGCAAAAGAACGTCGGTGATGATGATGATGATTATGAAAGAGACGCCTCTGGTAGAATATGGCAAAAGGGCGACTAACTGCCAGATTGGACCAACAACCTTAAAATAACTAGTATAAGAACAGAGGCCAGGTCTCTTTGTACACAAGTAAATGTTTCACTGTTGTAAAATAACACACCACAAAGGACTTTAAGCCGTCACGTCGAATTAAATTATATCAAGCACTTTTCACAAGGCGTCAAATAACAACACTGACGACACCTCAAAGAGCTAAATATTAAAAACGCCAGCTAAGCTCTCGTGCATGTATAAGGATTAATTATGGGTCGTATATACAATATGTATAGAGAGGTAGACCTGTATTCTAGATTATCATAATTGTATGGGTTCCGACTATTGTGAGAGAATCCATCCAAGATAATAACATTATCAGTGCTGTGGTATAATGACACAATGCACTATGATTAACAGTATAAGCGATGTCGAAGAATGTGTGTGTGTGTGTGTGTGTGTGTGTGTGTGTGTGTGTGTGTGTGTGTGTGTGTGTGTGTGTGTGTTACATATCGACTGCTCCAGCGTATAATATCGTAAGTGCAAAAAAAAGTCTTTATGGAACTGAGCCACATATTCAATCTGGTAACACTGTCTGTCACGTGTCTCTCGGTTTAATTATTATTTATAAAATATAACAATTTACGATTAAATACCTTCTATTGACAGACACATGAAATGTGTAATAGATAATAGATGAATCTACATTAGTTGCCTACGTTTTATACAATCATACATACAATATGTGTTCAGTTCCATAAAGACTTAAGAGCACACAGATATTTTTGCACTTACGATATTATACGCTGGAGCAGTCGATATAAGTAATAATATGTAAAAGCGTCGTGGCCGGTACATTAGCATATTGGGGAGGTGTTACAAATTGCTACCAGCAGCTTCTCTCATACATCACTTCCCTACTCCGATTGACTGGAAAATCTAATACTTCCAACACACTCCTCCTGTGACTACTTTGCATTGAACCCGTGTGCTATTTGATGATAACGTATTAGCATCTATCTGAATCCTTCATATCCAATAAACAATGTTAGCTCTCTACATCATTGCCATAACGCTCTAATCACAATATAACGTCACGTAACGTTTTGTTGAAATCAACACCAATTTTCTAAATCCTTGATACAAAATCAAATATGTTTCAAATAAGAGAAACTTTAAAATACCACTGAAATGTTTGAGGGACATTTCATAAAAAATCTTTAACATATCTTTTTTCACAAACACACTTGATTTTGTCTGTCTCCACAGTCCATAATGATTTTACTATATTTGTGTTTCATTCATATAGTATTGTATTTTTTTTTCATATTTCTAATTTTTATTTTATTATGTATTATATATATTTTAGTAGTTCTACAAGTCGGTTTTTGTATTATTCCCCAAAAATTATGTTATGACTTATTAATTATTTTAATTACCAATTGATTGTACTCCGTATTAAAATAAGTAAAAGACTTTTAGCCTATAAACTTAATATTGTAACATCTAATCATAATGTATCAAAACATTGTAAATAATTTAATAAAGAAAATATATAATCAAAAAACACAAATTTTCAAGATAATTTTTATTTTAATTGAATACAAAAAATAATATGGTCGTCATTTTCAATGATGGATTTATCTTTTTTTAAATATTTACCAATTGAATTCAGCCGTTACAAATGCAGAAATGGATCAACACTTGTCTCAAAATAAACGTGCGGAAAAAATAATACAGTGTATGTGGCGAAAAAAAATGTTAGCAATGCTTTGATTATTAAATAAATAATAACATATAAAACGGTGCTACGTCGCGTCGATCTGTGACATTATAATGTGAATATAGCCTAAAACTTCTGACACATTTCATACGAATCGGCTATTCAATAAAGGGAACAAGTCAGAAATGTATGATGAATTTCAATTGTTAATAAAACGCACGAAATACCAAAGAAAAAACCTATTTAACTATTATAGTTTCAGAATAATGGAGAGTCAAAGTCATATACTTTCGATAAAAAATTTCGTCCATTACTTAGTAGGAAAAATAGTTTTCCATCAACATATTTTTTTTATTTATTAACGCCCCGAGGAGTTTTTTTAGACACAACAACGTTGAACCCATTGTCGACAACCTAGCAATAGTTGGATACAATAGTCTTATTGGATTCAGAAAATCTTAAATAACCAATTCGTATAGGAACACATTGTATTCTGTAAAATTGCCTTCTATAAATTGTGGAAAACTAGATCTGAAAGAATCGCTGTGGCCTGGGAAACCATTACATTATACGTTTATGTTTAGCCACGATCAGATAAACTTAATAATTAGTTTAATTGTGGTGTTTTTTTAGTTTAGTGTTAATATCTAAAATGGGTTTGATATTCTCAATGAGACTTTTATTGCAGCGGTGAAGTGGAAAGATCAATCTTTAAGTACTCAGATAAATGCAAATCGTATATCGAATATTTTCTATAAAATAATAAGGCTTGCCGAGTTCAATATAAATGTGCTAAGTGCATCAAAGAGGGAGACAGGTGTATTGTACGGACAGTGTGACAGAGTGTGATGGCATCATGTGTCTGCAGTTGACACATTGTCGATACAAGCCACACCACACATCAATAACACAGATATCGATAGTTAAAAACAGAGTTATGCTAAATGGACACTGGCGATGATTGGGACAATATATCGATGCATAATTTACTCATTCGATACTGCCATCTAATTTATGTTACTGTTTCGGGTTATGCCTAACTTTTACTAGCATCTGGAGGAATGTCACCATCTGGACTTTAAAATAATTGAAATATGCATATAATACATACATATTATTTTGTTTGTCATCATAAAGGAACCGTGCTGGTGTATTTTCATATTCTGACATTTTTAGGAGGGTAATTAACTACAATGACATAGCAGTTAGGCAAATGATGAACAATATACGTCGTAAACAAACAAATTTGCAATATCATGCGGAGAGAATTTTTCATAAATTAAGAATAATTGAATTAATGGGTTAAAAACCGAATTTAATTTACTAGATGGTATAGATCAGTTGCGTGTATACCACCGTTGAGTAAAGACGTATAGTAAAGTGCTCCTGCATGGTGTCGCAAGTTCGAAAGTGACGAGTGCACAAGTGACACAACCACCAAACCGGTCTTGCTCCGATTTCTCCTGTCCGGTATCATACTGTTCACTTATATTACACTGTAATTTCTCCACACTATATACAAGACAATGGAACTGGATCATCAATGTCCTGTTGCCGCATCGACTACAAATACGCTAGATTCTTGGATCAAAGCCCCGACACAAACAAAGAGAATATCCAGTCCGGAGACTGCCAGTAAAGCCAAACAGGCATGCCCAAATAAGAACTGGCTTGCTGTGCCAACAGCAAATCGCTTTCAACAATTAGAAGACAAACAAGAGGAGCAAGCGATTGGCAAAAATACGCCAAAGCCACCACCTATATTTGTGCACGCAGTAGAGAACATCAAACCACTGACAGACTTCTTAGAGCAAGTAGCTCAAGGAGCATACTACATTAAACAGCTGGGTAAAACCCAAGTAAAATACAGATCACTAAGTCTGAAAAATATATACCTGTAATCACAGGTTTAAAAAATAGAGATACCGAGTTTCATTCGTATCAGACGAAAGAAAGCCGATCATATATGGCTATAATAAAAAACCTTCACCACACGGCAGATATCGCCGAAATAAGCGAAGAGCTCGCAAGTCACGGCCATGATGTTATCAGAATAACAAACATGTTGCAAAAAACAAACAAAACCCCACTGCCTATGTTTCTTTGCGAATTGAGACAAAAAGATAATAACAAAGAAATTTTCAAAATTGACACCATACTTAGGTGTAAAGTCGTAATCGAGCCACCAAGACAAAAAGAGGTCATACAATGTAAAAAGTGTCAAAGATACGGACACACCGCGAAATATTGCAACAGGACTCCGCGTTGCGTAAAGTGCGCAGGTGAGCACGCAACAACTGATTGCAACAGAACAACAAGAGACAACAATGTGAAGTGTGTCAACTGCAACGGAAACCACCCAGCAAACTATAAAGGTTGCGAAACACGCAAAAAGGTACAAACAAGCCAATTCCCCGTATTAAGAAAGAAAATAATTTCAAAACAGACAAACAACTTGACTAACACTACAACTTTCAAAACCAATGACATACCAAAGTCGTATGCTCAAGCCACCAAAAATATCGAGCCCACTCCCGAAAAACCACAAGACAATATTATAAATAATTTAATAATTAAAATGGACAAACTCATTGAACTTGTCATGAAAACCATGGACAACATGACACAAATCATGGCAGCTCTTGTCCTAAATAAAAAATGATTCCATTATTGAAAATATGTCTTTGGAACGCCAACGGTCTTGGACAACATAGCCAAGAAATAAAATTATTTTTAAAAGAAAAAAACATTGACATAATGCTTATATCGGAAACACACTTTACCGAAAAAGCTACATAAAAATTCCCATGTATACTATATATACGACGAATCACCCCGATGGAACTGCGCATGGCGGAACAGCGGTGATAATTAAAACACTGTGAAACATCATCTCACTGAAAAATATGATCGAGACTTTCTCCAAGCAACCACAATTGCTGTCGGAGATACAAATAATTATGTATATATATCGGCTATTTACTGCCCACCCAAACACTCGATTAAACGAGAACATTTTGACGATTACTTCAGAACACTTGAAGCGGATAAATTCATCGCAGGTGGGGACTTCAATGCCAAACACCAACAATGGGGGTCTAGACTGGCCACACCCAGGGGGAGAGAACTGTATAAAAGTATGGCAAACAACAAGTTGACTCATCTATCGACTGGCGAACCAACATATTGGCCTACAGATAGAAGAAAAACACCGGACCTCATAGACTTCTGCGTAGTGAAAGGAATTCCACGCGAAAGACTGAGCGCAGAATCTTGCCTCGATCTGTCATCAGATCACTCACCTGTTATTATTAAATACAGCTTGCTACAACCAATTATCAAACCCAGTAAATTTACACTCGGTAACCGTCACACAGATTGGGAATATTTTAGACATATCTTAAATGAAAATTTGAAATGTGATATACCATTGAAAACAGAAGACCAACTTAACACCGCAGTTATTCACTTTCAAAATCAAATTCATTCCGCAGTGAAAAAAGCCACGCCCAATATGTCAAAAAACCACACTCAACAGATGATTTTCCCCGCTGGATTCAGGAAAAAATACATGAAAAAAGACGCATTCGTAAAGAATGGCAAAATACTCGAAGCAAGGAACTCAAGAGAAAACTGAACGAAGCAATAAGAGATATTAAAAATATCCTATGTGAACGGAAAAATAAAGGGATTCAATCCTATCTGGAAGGTCTTACAGCAACCGACGCCACAGATTATTCTCTATGGAAAGCTACAAAAAAACTAAAACGGCCCCAAATATCCATACCGCCCATCAAAACGGCTGACGATAAATGGGCAAAAACTACCAGAGAGAAATCAAACGAGTTTGCGAAACATCTCAAGGAAGTATTTACA
Organism: Agraylea sexmaculata; assembly: GCA_022606485.1. NCBI lineage: Eukaryota > Metazoa > Arthropoda > Insecta > Trichoptera > Hydroptilidae > Agraylea > Agraylea sexmaculata. The sequence continues at coordinate 167,424 of JAGTTH010004485.1, read as the reverse complement.
CCAGCGGAAAGGATGTGTTTCCCTGAAGAAGAAAGTCACATTCATAATTTATTAGATAGTACGGAACATAAAGAAAACTATTATGTCAAAATTGGACTTCAATGCGTCAAGCATGTTATAAAATATGAAGTACGCGCAAAAAAAGCGCCAGGACATGACATGATTACCTGGAAGATAATCAAAGAATTGCCAGATATCGGATTAAGATTTCTAACCATAATATTTAACGCGATACTTAGAATGGGTAGCTTCCCTAGACAGTGGAAAATAGCAGAAATTATTATGCAACCTAAACCAGGTAAACCACCCGAAGAAGTCACTTCATATCGACCGATAAGCCTCCTGCCAATATTTTCCAAAAAATTTGAAAAAATTCTACTGCGCAACATGAAACCAATACTTTTTCAAGAACACATGATCCCTGATCATCAATTCGGTTTCAGAGAAGCGCACTCGACAATTGAACAAGTTCATCGAGTTGTGACGATCATAGATCGCTCCATACAAGAAAAAAACTACTGTTCAGCAGCATTCTTAGATATCGGTCAAGCTTTTGACAAAGTCTGGCACCCAGGCCTGCTTTATAAAATCAAAGGAAAACTGCCCAAAAACATGTATGATATTATCAAATCGTACTTGACCGATAGACAGTTTTTTGTTAAATATGACAACGAAACCTCAAATCTTAATACCATAAGATCTGGAGTACCGCAAGGGAGTGTACTAGGTCCCGTACTGTATCTAATATATACAAACGATCTCCCAAAAACCGACAACACAACACTGGCTACATACGCTGACGATACCGTCATACTCGCTTCGGACAAAGATCCAACAGCTGCCTCACAATTCCTCCAGAAACACCTTGATGCAATACAGAAATGGCTTGAAGTATGGAGAATTAAAGTAAATCAAACCAAATCGACACACGTGACATTCACAATGTTCCATTTGAAGTCTCTTTGTCTTAATGTGTTTTTGCCATGTTAGGCTTCTGTCAAGGTGTATACCGAGGTATTTAGCAGAGTCTTCTTGTGGAATATTTTTCCCACCAATTTTCACTGGTGGACATGTCTGTTTTTTGTTTGTGAATGTCACGTGTGTCGATTTGGTTTGAGTTACTTTAATTCTCCATACTTCAAGCCATTTCTGTATTGCGTCAAGGTGTTTCTGGAGGAATTGTGAGGCAGCTGTTGGATCTTTGTCCGAAGCGAGTATGACGGTATCGTCAGCGTATGTAGCCAGTGTCGTGTTGTCGGTTTTTGGGAGATCGTTTGTATATATTAGATACAGTACAGGACCTAGTACACTCCCTTGCGGTACTCCAGATCTTATGGTATTAAGATTTGAAGTTTCGTTGTCATATTAACAAAAAACTGTCTATCGGTCAAGTACGATTTGATAATATCATACATGTTTTTGGGCAGTTTTCCTTTGATTTTATAAAGCAGGCCTGGGTGCCAGACTTTGTTAAAAGCTTGACTGATATCTAAGAATGCTGCTGAACAGTAGTTTTTTTCTTGTATGGAGCGATCTATGATCGTCACAACTCGATGAACTTGTTCAATTGTCGAGTGCGCTTCTCTGAAACCGAATTGATAATCAGGGATCATGTGTTCTTGAAAAAGTATTGGTTTCATGTTGCGCAGTAGAAATTTTTCAAATATTTTGGAAAATATTGGCAGGAGGCTTATCGGTCGATATGAAGTGACTTCTTCGGGTGGTTTACCTGGTTTAGGTAGCATAATAATTTCTGCTATTTTCCACTGTCTAGGGAAGCTACCCATTCTAAGTATCGCGTTAAATATTGTGGTTAGAAATCTTAATCCGATATCTGGCAATTCTTTGATTATCTTCCCGGTAATCATGTCATGTCCTGGCGCTTTTTTTGCGCGTACTTCATATTATATAACATGCTTGACGCATTGAAGTCCAATTTTGACATAATAGTTTTCTTTATGTTCCGTACTATCTAATAAATTATGAATGTGACTTTCTTCTTCAGAGGAACACATCCTTTCCGCTGGTGTAAATACTTCCTTGAGATGTTTCGCAAACTCGTTTGATTTCTCTCTGGTAGTTTTTGCCCATTTATCGCAGGCGTTTTGATGGGCGGTATGGATATTTGGGGCCGTTTTAGTTTTTTTGTAGCTTTCCATAGAGAATAATCTGTAGCGTCGGTTGCTGTAAGACCTTCCAGATAGGATTGAATCCCTTTATTTTTCCATTCACATAGGATATTTTTAATATCTCTTATTGCTTCGTTCAGTTTTCTCTTGAATTTTCCTTTCTTCGAGTATTTTGCCTTGCTTCGAGTATTTTGCCATTCTTTACGAATGCGTCTTTTTTCATGTATTTTTTCCTGAATCCAGCGGGGGAAATCATCTGTTGAGTGTGGTTTTTTTGACATATTGGGCGTGGCTTTTTTCACTGCGGAATGAATTTGATTTTGAAAGTGAATAACTGCGGTGTTAAGTTGGTCTTCTGTTTTCAATGGTATATCACATTTCAAATTTTCATTTAAGATATGTCTAAAATATTCCCAATCTGTGTGACAGTTACCGAGTGTAAATTTACTGGGTTTGATAATTGGTTGTAGCAAGCTGTATTTAATAATAACAGGTGAGTGATCTGATGACAGATCGAGGCAAGATTCTGCGCTCAGTCTTTCGATTGGAATTCCTTTCACTACGCAGAAGTCTATGAGGTCCGGTGTTTTTCTTCTTTCTGTAGGCCAATATGTTGGTTCACCAGTCGATAGATGAGTCAACTTGTTGTTTGCCATACTTTTATACAGTTCTCTCCCCCTGGGTGTGGCCAGTCTAGACCCCCATTGTTGGTGTTTGGCATTGAAGTCCCCACCTGCGATGAATTTATCCGCTACAAGTGTTCTGAAGTAATCGTCAAAATGTTCTCGTTTAATCGAGTGTTTGATATATATACATAATTATTTGTATCTCCGACAGCAATTGTGGTTGCTTGGAGAAAGTCTCGATCATATTTTTCAGTGAGATGATGTCTCACAGTGTTTTTAATTATCACCGCTGTTCCGCCATGCGCAGTTCCATCGGGGTGATTCGTCGTATATATAGTATACATGGGAATTTTTATGTAGCTTTTTTCGGTAAAGTGTGTTTCCGATATAAGCATTATGTCAATGTTTTTTCTTTTAAAAATAATTTTATTTCTTGGCTATGTTGTCCAAGACCGTTGGCGTTCAAAAGACATATTTTTAATAATGGAATCATTTTTTATTTAGGACAAGAGCTGCCATGATCTGTGTCATGTTGTCCATGGTTTTCATGACAAGTTCAATGAGTTTGTCCATTTTAATTATTAAATTATTTATAATATTGTCTTGTGGTTTTTCAGGAGTTGGCTCGATATTTTTGGTGGCTTGAGCATACGACTTTGGCATGTCATTGGTTTTGAAAGTTGTAGTGTTAGTCAAGTTGTTTGTCTGTTTTGAAATTATTTTCTTTCTTAATAAGGGGAATTGGCTTGTTTGTACCTTTTTGCGTGTTTCGCAACCTTTATAATTTGCTGGGTGATTCCCGTTGCAGTTGACACACTTCACAGTGTTGTCTCTTGTTGTTCTGTTGCAATCAGTTGTTGCGTGCTCTTACCTTTACCATGAGTCTATTCTTCATGTGTGTCCGTATCTTTGACACTTTTTACATTGTATGACCTCTTTTTGAGGTCTTGGTGGCTCAATTACGACTTTACACCTAAGTATGGTGTCAATTTTGAAAATTTCTTTGTTATTCTCTTTTTGTCTCAATTCGCAAAGAAACATAGGCAGTGGGGTTTTGTTTGTTTTTTTGCAACATGTTTGTTATTCTGATAACATCATGGCCGTGGCTTGCGAGCTCTTCGCTTATTTCGGCGATATCTGCCGTGTGGTGAAGGTTTTTTATTATAGCCTTATATGATCGGCTTTCTTTCGTCTGATACGAATGAAACTCGGTATCTCTATTTTTTAAACCTGTGATTACAGGTATATATTTTCAGACTTAGTGATCTGTATTTTTACTTGGGTTTTACCCAGCTGTTTAATATAGTATGCTCCTTGAGCTACTTGCTCTAAGAAGTCTGTCAGTGGTTTTATATTCTCTACTGCGTGCACAAATATAGGTGGTGGCTTTGGCGTATTTTGCCAATCGCCTGCTCCTCTTGTTTGTCTTCTAATTGTTGAAAGCGATTTGCTGTTGGCACAGCAAGCCAGTTCTTATTTGGGCATGCCTGTTTGGCTTTACTGGCATTCTCCGGACTGGATATTCTCTTTGTTTTTGTCGGGGCGTTGATCCAAGAATCTAGCGTATTTGTAGTCGATGCGGCAACAGGACATTGATGATCCAGTAGCGTATTTGTAGTCGATGCGGCAACAGGACATTGATAATAGTGTGGAGAAATTACAGTGTAATATAAGTGAACAGTATGATACCGGACAGGAGAAATCAGAGCAAGACCGGTTTGGTGGTTGTGTCACTTGTGCACTCGTCACTTTCGAACTTGCGACACCATGCGGGAGCACTTTACTATACGTCTTTACTCAACGGTGGTATACACGCAACTGAGTCCCTTATTTAAAATATTTTTAAGTTAATAATTAAAACTCTAACTAGTAAATTATGCATTTTTATTTTTTTCCCATTCTTCCTATAATTTAATACTATTATTCATGTCAAATATAAATAAAACATTCTCGTGTTAGTTAAAGGTAAAAAGATTTATATACTTTGTACACCTAAGACTATTTCCAAAGATGTATTGTTCTATCAATCATTGTAAAAACTTATGCATAATAAAGAAATTGTAATACACACATACACACACACACACACACACACACACACATATATATATATATATATATATATATATATATATATATATATATATATATATATAACTAGTATATTCCGTATATTTTTACATATACGTATATTTATACAACATTTGATAAAACAATAAACACATTTCTTAAAAATATAATAGATAAATTGTATCAAATATGAAAGCGTTCGAGTATTTGTTAGCAAATATAAGACTTTCAACGCTGCTTCGTGCTTTTTCAGAGTGTTATGTAGTATAAAATTTACTAAAGATTGTCGACAGTTTATCAAGATAAATAAAAGAATAGTTATTGTAAAGCTAGAAGAGCTGGGATGTAACAAGTGCGGAAACTCATCGAATTGAGCTTCTTACTTTTGTACTCGTTTCAAACAATCGTCTTCCCGGCTTAAGCGGTTAAACTTTCCCGACAACGAAACAAACCTAGTCTCTCACACTCACCGTACTCATTTTGAATACAAATTTATAATATAATCAGCAGCTCTTTCAATTCGGTTGTGCATTGAGAATACGAATTAATGATTCGATCGACTCAATGAGACTTCCTCAATATTCGTTTGAAAAATAGACCATTAGGGAAAGACTAATTCGTTCTCATTCCCAATTTGTCATCCATCAGCTAAGAGCGACATTTCGTGATGGATGTCTAATTCAACTTACCAATGGAGGGACTATTCCGACTAATCTGCAGTTTCTTCAGAAAATTTATTGCATTTCGACCTTTTTCGGTGACCCGACATAATTAATCAACTTATTGGATAATTATATTTGTATTTTTTCTAAAGACTTTCTTGTATTTCTGATATTTATTTCTTTTTCCAAAATTCTTGGTTACATCAATTATTAACATCGATTATGTTTATTTTGATGGGATGGAATCAGAAAATTCAATTTGAAAATGTCACGGTAAATTGTATACATATTTTAATAATTTTCCTATACGTAATGCAGTAATATTTATGATCGTCACCATAATGTCTTATTCTTGTTCAAAGATAAATTAAGCTCAATTTTTCAAATCAAAATACTTGCATTGTAATGCTTTAATGCATTGGATGAATGCAGCAGTGCTTTATTATTAAATAATTATCATAATAAATATTTAATTTTATTATAATTAAAATAATTATAAGTACATAATATAAAATATTATATATTGTTTAAAAGTTTGAATGAAGCGGTTATTCTTGTTCTTTTGAAAATTTTCGGATAAACTTAGAACCTTAGGAGTTGCCAATTTAAACATTGAATTATCAAGCTCAAGAATCAAACTATATTTAGACGGTTCACAAATAGCCGAGTATATTAATTAACTTTCTACCTAGAACTACCTTACGGTGAGGAGAGATTGCACGTTTATTGTATATTAAAATTGGAATACCTTTACAAAAATGGAATAAATGGAAAAAAGAGTCGACATCATTCATCATACTGCGATGTTAATCTTAGGAGTAGAACTAGTCGACCGGTGCGGTGGTTTCTAGTAAGCGTTATTTACCATCGTCAAAACCTCACTTTATTACACTGTCTTGGTCTCTGATTTTTATAGCCCACAAGATATTCTCTCATTAATCTCTCGGTCTATGTTAGCACTTGCTCTCTTTTATGTCGACGCAAAAGAATGGCGTCGCGACGACCGTAAAAGCAGCCACACCGAAAATATACATTATAAACCACGTCATATAAAGAACGTTCGTATATGAGAAAAATCATTTTATACGTATACACATGGAAAATAAAGTATATTGCATTATTATTTATTATCATCAAAAGGCTCCAATAGTAGTAGTATATATATATATATATATATATATATATATATATATATATATATATATATATATATGTATATAACTCAACTACTCATATATATATATATATATATATATATATATATATATATATATATATATATATATATATATATATATATATATATATATATATATATATATACTCTTTCTCTAATATATATATATATACCATATATATAGATAAATATATATATATATATATATAATAATTCTAAATAAAATAAGGCACGGTCTATTTTAAAATATTTTTCAAAATTCCTGATTATTTTTTTTAAATATGACAATTTGGTGTACCCAAATATTATTTGATTAAGATGATAACAGCCACGCAATTTCAGTCTGGGTATTTTTCCGACTTTTCTTATCCATTTATTTTCTTGTATATTTTTATGAAACATTTTTAGAATATAATTACAAATCTCAATACAGGTCGATTAACACTATACCATTTGTAATAAAATGCTTAATTTGTTTTGTTTTATCTCTAGTTGTGGATGCTTCTATTTTTTTACTAAACAAGCCTTTATATTATAGTTGTAAGAACAATAATGACTGATTTGCATTTTTCGATTGGAAATTTTCATCTCCAGACGCACACAAGAGACGGCTTTTGATTGTTAATAATTGAATTGGTAGTCAGAATGAAAGCTTTGTCTGTGTGATAAACAAGAAATACAAAATGCTTTTGCCCGTACTAGAATATCGTGTTAAACCATTCAAGTTGGCTAACTCAATTTGACAGAGTGTCTTTCTCTTTGGTGTTCACTCATAATAATACCCCAATTAAATTAATGCCTAAATTCAAATACACAAACCAAAATTGCAACATATATTTTTTACCAGCACAAATAATTTAGCGTCAGTTTATTATTATTCAAACAAATAATTAAGTAATTGATATTTCGGTTTGACTGTCCAAAAAAAATTTTAATACAATCATTATTATTTTTATGTATTCAGATGCATACGTCAAAATAGATAGATAACAGTTATTCATAGTTTTTGAATTCAAATTGATCAATACACGAGAATGACTTTTCCATTTTACAAATAGGTATGAAATATCAAATGTTTTTCCAGATAACTGATTGTGTGTCATATACAATTTAATCTCGAATTTATCATAGTTTTTTAATAAAAGTGGAACGTAATTAATTAGATTTAATGAAGTGTACCAATAGTTATAGGTATCTTATTTACACTTTGTAGAAGTTTGTATAAATTGTGTATTTGCAATCAGTTGCAGTTAGTATTTTTCAGCAAAGTTTAATGAAAACTTCCACTTTTATATTTTATTAACATGTCTAATTTGTATAGATCGATAAACAGTTGAAGTTTTTTCATTCTATATCTATACAGAATAATAATGTGAAATGCATTGAAGTCTCAGAAAAGTTTTTTCTCGAGGGTATTAGCTTACTGAAGTTTTTCCTGCAAATGTAACGTATGGATACTTTTATTTTTACACTTTGTTATTTTTTGCTTATCAGAAGGGAAACTGTTAATCGTGAATATATGAATTGTATTTTTGATTTAAAATTATTCTTACATATATCGCATACTTTATAAATCTCAAACAGTAATCCGAGATGATATTTATCATCTTGTAGTAAAACTTAAGTATGCGTTTTATTTTAATTAAAGAGTACATTTACACCATGTTTCAGTTTTAAACATGTTTTAACATTGTTTAAAAATTGTTGGTAAATAGTTAACAATGGGCTTGAGTTTTAGCTTTGTTATCGCTTTTAATAGTATTAAATGTTCTTTTTCCGTTTTTCGGAAAATTTGGCTACATCTTTTGAACTCTTCTGTAAGAATGTTTTGCTTATCTCAGCATGTACGGAGTCGAATGAGCGAATCCTTTTTCTTATTTTGAAACAAACTCCAGATATCAAAGGCAAAAGACTGGGATGAGAAATTTTGCTACATACTAAAATGCCGTTGGAAAGAAAGAAGTCTAGGATCGTATCTTTTAAAGAAATGTGTAATATTTAATAAGTTTATTCATAAATTGCTTACATTTAACGTGTAAATATATGAAAGTAAAAATTTAATTATGTAGATATAATTTGTTAATATTCAACGATACAATGTTCTGTTAAAATGAAAATATTGAGATAATGTTATGATTTTATCAACACAGTACTTATACAGATTGCTTGCTATACGAGGAAATCTTATGATTAGGCTTTTTTTTAATTAATTATATTCACGGTTTCAATCTGTTGAATGTTAAAAGCTTCTGACATAAATGAATGACAGGCACTTATTTTATTATAGTCGTTTTAAAGCCTTTGATTGGCATATTTCATATAATTTGATCGGAAGTGGGCGGTTGATTTGTAATAATGGGCTTGTAAAGTTGAAAAAGGGAATAAATAGTTGGTAGGGTTGTTTGTCGTGGTGTATTTATTCGGGCAAACCGCAAATAAAGTGCGTATCCACGTTTGGTTCGTACAATTTTCGATCAAACGACACCCCTAAAGAGGCTTTTATATACCACGAGAAGACTCTCAATATTCAAAATAAATATATAAACATTTTCAAATCCATATTAAGGCACTATCCGAGGACCGTTTTGCCCGTATTTACTCGATTTGGATCTAGCTCCAGAAAAAAATATACAACAAAATTATTTTTGTAAAAAAGACGCACTGCACCTTAATATTAGTTCACCTTTTTAAATCCACACACAGAAATTGTTATATATATTTGATTAGACAAAAATGTGCAAAGTCCTCAATTTATTTGCAGGAATCTTTTCTTTCGCTGAAACTGCTTTTTTGATTAAAAATAAAAGCCTTACGTGATTGTGCAGGTAGTCAAACCAATTTGTGAATGAAGAACTTTTTTTTTCACTTGTGACTGACCTTACAATTAGAGGAATAATCAGTCAGAAGAATTATTACATTTATATTAGGTCATATGTCAAACGATGTTTATTTAATTCCTTATATAAATAATTAATTAAAGCTTGCAACTAAATATATTATTAAAATCATGGTCAATTGTCTGAAATCCAGTTTATTCTGATTTTATGAATTTTCGGTCTAAACCTCCCTTTCAATTCAACTTAAATTAACTGTAATGATTAAATCAAATCGCCAATAATTTATATAAATTTAATGAAATCGCTCAGTGAAAACCCTGTTATTGAATACTTTATCTTGAAAAAAATCAAATGTTATCTTTATATAAATGATCGGAATGCCTGTAGAACATTTTATATAACTTATTTTTATTAAAAACTGAATACTGAAATATATCAATTTTATTTAATACAGGCTTAAGTTAGGGAATAGGAAAACCGAGCGGAAATTTCCGGAAATGACTTTACCTGCCGGATCAACATATACCGGTTTGATTGAACGATAACCAAATATTGTTGACTTTTTATGAACGAATCAGTAAACATCGTTTAATCAAACGAAATCTAACAAACAAGCAAATCAATCAATCAACTAAATCCAACAAATCTATTCACCCTAAACATCTTAAATTGGAATATTCATTTTCAGAATTTCATTTGAACATTGCAATCTGTATGTAAATTTCATAATGATTTTCAGAAGTAATACAAATTCAATAAATATACATATGCGTATTCTAATCGTTTTGATTTTAGATTATATGTACAAATATATATAGGTATAATGAACTAGGATAGTACTGAATATGTATTAAACATTATATCATCGTTTTTTTTATTTTTAATCAATGAATGTGAGAAAATCGAATTATATGTTTGAAAAATCATTGGGTACTTATCATGTTAAGGATGGGTATTAGGTCAGCTTTACTTGATCCAATATTCAAGGTTGATAACAGCTATCAATGAATCCTTATTCAGCCATAGGCTTTGACGGGTCGTTGTTCCTCAGTGATATAGCACAAAAAGAAATAGGCGATGGAGAGAAAAAAATCACTTCCACACCATTAACGTACGCCACTGTAACGACAAAGACAAATTTTCCAAGTCGTTATCAGAGGCCTTAGATTTTTTCCATCCACCCTGAAAAGTACCCTTCTTCAAAGACCAGCTCTCCCGTTTGCGCCTTTCAAAAGAGACGTCTCTTAGAATAAGATGCCAACCAGATTGGGATTGGTCAAGAATTGTATTGAGTTGAATCGATTGAAGGTGATAAACCGTTTAGGATAATAAATACTCACTTCTTCGAATTTTATCTATTATCCAATTTAATTTAATTTATTCCTCATTTTTTAAGACGGTCATATACTATTACTTCTATTAAGTACTAAAGAAAGCCAGGCATTTTTCTATGGCGATTAGACGGAGAGTCACCGCTTAAGTGTTGTCTTTATTTTCCGTTTAATTTTGATTAACGCTATTTGAAAACATATATTAAAATAATTTTCCCCCTTTTACTGTTCTTATAAAAAACATCAAGTTTTCAATATTTTCACTGAATAATGTCTTTACTTTAATCTCTTTCGTATAAACTTTTGGATATTGATCAATTTCAAAGTGTAAACTTATGTAAATAAAACCAAAAACATGTTAATGTATACTAAAAAAAACCTTTATATGGAAAGACATTTTATATGGAAATTCCACCAAAAAATAAATCTAACTGTTAAATATAATCACCCAATGATAAAATTGCCTTACGTAAGAAATGACCGATTTATTAGTGTTTTTAATGATTTTTTTATAAATTATTCATAGTCTCTTTTTAGGACGCTTTGCTTATTTCCTTTTCTAAAACGTCACGTCATAAATCGTGGGTTTTCACAGGGAATTCTTAAATAGCCGAATAAAGTTTGCTACTGAGTTTTACATAATTTTGATAAACATCTTTAAAAGAGCTAAAAATTGGATAGACATTTTTTAATCTTAAATCAGTTTTCGAATCAACTTTATGTATTTTATGAATTAAGACTTAAGTTTCTCAATTGAGTGAATATTATAGTTAAATGTCTCCACACAGAAAAATATTATTTTCATATGATATACATAAGTTTTAATAATAGAATTTATCTTTATGGGTTCTTTATATTTACATTTGTAATTTGTGGTTGGATCGTCGACATTCATATCATTCGTCGGGATATGAATTTAAATTGTTAATAGCTATGAGATACTTCTTTTAGTTTGCCGACTCTTTGTTGAATTTCTATATTGTGTATGTTTTTGACAAATTCAATATGATTATGCAAAGGGTACAGCTGTTAAACGATACATACAAACAAGCGATTCCCAAAGATGTTTTTTATCAATGGTGGTACATTTTTTGCGGGCATGGTATTATTCGAGTATGGTCTCTGAGGGAGTGTCCGTTCGTTCTCTTGTCCAATGTATGGATGTATGCGTGGTTTTTTTTCTAGAATTCTCATTTTACAAAAGGCTACAAGGGTCAAAAGGCTCCGGTCAGCGGAAGACAAACGAGCTGGCAGGGATTGTTTTTTACAGCCCTGGAAAGGTCCTTCTCGAGGGTGATATTCAGCAATGTGTATAAAGTTGCGCGTGCAAATCCGCACACAAAACACTCCAATAGTCCAATAAACGAACCTAGTCCACTAAAAGCCTACCCAATTTACAATTCATCAGGTCAATATTTTGTCCAGGCCATACTTAACGATGGCTTTAATGGATCAATGTTTGCTCACCTCAAGTTTGGTTTTTGCGCACTCATTTCCTGTAAAAAAATACGATTACCTTTACAATTTACAACAACTCTCCATATTATGAGAGTTGATAATTCTTCTTCATACTTTCCATAATTTTTAATTTAACTTAAGTCATAATTTAATATTATTATTCAGAGAAAACAGTCATCTGGAATACCAGAGAATCTACATCATCACAACAACGGGTTAATTTTCTTAACTATTACTAGTTACACAGGTCACCAATAGAGCGGCTCTGCCCGACTTCATAATCGCCTCAGTATTTACCTTACAATCCAGGAAATCAGAGTAAACCTGGATCAAGACGATCGATCGGGTTTTTATTAATATTATTCCCGATATCCCATTCGTAATAACCGAGCAAATCAATTAAAAAATCTTGACTTGAGCGGGATTTGAACTCATGACTACAGTATTAGCCACGCTTTTTATTCCCTGAGCTATAACGCTGCAAATTTTTTTATTATTAAAATTTTAACTATTCAATCGTCTTGAACCAGGTTTACAACAATTAACAGGATTTTAAATTAAATGCTAAAGCGATTGTTCGTCATATTAAGTCAAGCAGAGCCGCTCTGTCGGTGACTTGTGTAATTAGTAATAAAAATCCGTATTGTTTAAATATAAATTAATAAATATTTCTTAAGCCAATAATTAACTAAATATTAATAATTATTAAAAGATAAATCTTTATTTAAAAAAAGGTTTAAAAATAAAAAACACTTTTCTACATATGTACGTATTGCCTATATCTTCTTCCATATAAACTTCTAACTTAAAAAACTTTACATATTGCATGCCATTATTTTGTAGTGGTTTGCAAAAAATATTGGACCGTAAAAAAATCAATCCACGCAAGATATACATTCAGTAAAAACATAGTGGTTGAGTAAAAGCGATACAAAATAGAGCAATTATTTTTTCCTCGGTGAAGGTGTACATTTTTACAGCTGAAACGATTTATATAGAGGTGTGCCGTTTCAGGACCTCCACAAATACAGCGTCAACCTTTCAACTCCGCAACCTTATAACCCAAATCTCCCTTATATTTTTATGGCATATAACCTACCAATAAAATATTTTATTTGACCTTTGTTTACTATTTTACTCACAAATGCGGTAGGTTATATTATGGAGTGTATTTAATTTTTGTTTCTGGAATCTACTACAATCGATCCACCTTTTGAAAAGTTTGTTAAATATGTTAAAATTTAATAGACATACAATTATCATTTTAAGTGATTCTTGTTTTAAATAAAATGGATAAATGATTAGGAAACAATAGCTCGAACATGAGTTTTCCCTTTACATACCGTAGCGGATGGTTTTTACATCCTTTTTTCTTTGATCCTACCAAAAGAACCATAGCTGATCCTTCAGAGACCGTGTATTTTTTCAGAGTAACTTTTGTTTGTGTTTCGTCTACAACAAGAGATCAGTGTGAATCTTCTTATAGGAATCATGCGTAGGATTTTCTTATTTTTACGGTCAAATTATATATAATGAAATTTTGAAAATGTTTATCTTATGGACCACTTCGAACCGTATAACTACAATATAATGTACAAATTATTAAAGCTCTTAGAGGTTCTGTGTTACGAGTCCATAATTTAGCCTTTTGGTTAACAATTTAACTGTGTCAATAAGGTCGTACAATACACGAGTAGTGGCGGTAGCTTTGGGGCTCAGCCGGTACAAAATATAATGGTCCAGGTTCATACCAACAAATTTCTCACCACACAAAATAGCTACACGTATTTCTAGAATTATTCATGAAACAAATTTTTTTATCGACAATATAAATATTGCTTATATCTGTGTTTTTTTATAGTCTTCGTGAACCGACGATCGACTCAGATAAATAAACATAAGAATGCCAGAGGAAGCGGCATCATGACGATGCATAGGTTTAGGAAAAAAATAGAAATATGCCTGAAATTCCATTTGAAAATGTGTATAGAATCCAAAGCTGAGAAAAGCCTCCCAAAGAAATATCTTGTGAGAACTGGAATCGTCCACCACCTGTTCCTTATACACCTGGCATCAATGTTATGCGACTGAACCAAAAATAACCTCTTTGTCAACATTCTAACATATGTTACCAATCTAATACGCTCCTCAGCTTTTGTCACTAATATGGAAATATTTTTTATGAATTAATTTTTAATCATAAAACCTACCCAAAATTTAATATGACAATCTTACTACAAAATAAACACCAAATGTATTATTACCTTAAATGTTTGGTTAAAAATACCGTAGAAAATATTATTATCTATTTATGCTTGTTATTTTATTCGTATATCATTCTAATAACATATCAGTATTTTTTTTATTAATAAATTATGATTGAATAGGTGATCATAATAATTCAAGCACTTGACCCAAGAAAAAATACTATTAAGATATTTTTAAATATTCTTTGATATACGGCCCGGAGGTTTTTTTAGAAGTGGTTTATTTATATTTGGTTTTTTATTCGGGTTAAAGTTACCTCAATTTTTCAATTCAGTAAATCTGGATTAAGACGGTCGTTAGAGTTTATTTTAAAATCATTTCCTATTTGCCAAATATGTAGAGGAGACATATCCAAATCTAGAATATGAAATAATGGTGATAATTTGGATTTTCGTTTGCGAAAATATACAATCATATTATATTTCTAGTTTTATTGTGCAGGCCCCGTAGATATTCGTGTTCGTGATAAAAGAAATTGCTTCCGCCATATTGTTTTGTATTTTATTCACTATCTTGAATATATCTAAACAACATATTTTTGTTCATATAAATTTATCGGTTGCTCAAAGTAATAAAGTGAATTGTAGAATAAACTTATATTGTTGACTGACATGCAAGCAGCTCAATTTGTTTAGTTAAAACTCCTCTTGCTAATAAAAACTGCAAAAAGATAGGGTCTGTCTAATATGATTTTATTTCGAGGCTAAAACTTTCATCGATTCAAATTTTTCAAACTTCTGCTCAGATAAAAAACTCAGATAGAAACAGTTGTGTATATTTTAATATATACATATATACGTACATCCATTTGGCCAAAGGCAATGTTGGAGAAAGGCAACAGATTTACTATTTTGCCGAACAACTTTTTTTATCAAAACCACTCCTCGGTGTAAACTAAAAAATTTCATCCACTCATCTTGTCGTTTCGCTTATTTGGGATTCATGAAAAATATGATTGCAAATTAGTACGTAGTGGTTTCAACGATATTCCCCCTCGAATAACATTTCAAGCGACGCGACGGTCACGTAATAGTTTATTTTCAAAGTTGCGGACGCGTGAAAAGAATGGATCTTTCACGTGGCCAAATGGCATCATTCATAGGTGGAAAGTTGGGAATTTATGAGTTTTTCATATAAAAATTCTACGTGACATCAATGTCTAATATGACCAATACGTCTTCGAATAAATATGTATGAACTACATTTATCAATATTTAGACTCAGCCACGTTTGAATAAAATGTTATAAATATTCGTCACACTATACGTAGTTTTATGTCCTTTTAATATTTATATATTTAACGAAAAATAAAATATTACAATTTAATCAATAATATTACTAGATATTAATGTGTTAAATGGGAAAATTAGATTTTAAATATACATCTCAATGCTTTATGGTTGAGTGTTCTGAATGACACACAATTAGTTTGAATTATATTTAAGCCAGAATATCTGAATTTTTAATATTTTGACTTTCAATAATTTAAAGAACTGATAAGAAACTATATAATACGATGTAACCAATAATTTAACATGATTCAACTTTAAATGCCAAATGACCATAACCACATAAAATTTTTATTCATTATAGTATAATTTATAAGGATGCGTAAATAATTTGTGGAAATTTGTATTTTAGACAAAAGTTGATTTAACTAGTCACCTAGTAATTTATCTAGCTTATATTTCAGTAAAACCATTTAAAGCTATGCTGAAATTTGTCGAGTCACGCGTAGGTTTGAAAATTCCCAAATTCATCGTATCCTTTCTGCTTTGGCTTAAATGGAATATTACTCACCCTTGTTTAATATCTATTATAAAGTATTCAATTTCCAGATGTTGAAAGGGTTTGTGCTATTTTAGCTATTTACTTGTTTGAGTATATAATTAAATTAAATCATTAGTAATGGCTTAAAGAAAACTAGTTGAGAACTTTACACGTGCTTTTAATTATTAAAAACACAAGTTTATTTGAGAAAATCTAACTCTGGTAGTTAACATATTATGGGTTCTATATATACAATAAATAATTTAAAAAAGGGACTAATTTGTTGAGTTAATAATTTTCAGTACTGAACCAAATAAGAATCTGATGTGCTGAAATTTTTAATATAAAATCTTTATTTTACCAATCCGTTCACGTAATTATGATTTTAAAGGATGATCATTAATCACAAATAATTAAGGCGTTCTCTTTATGTTTTGGGCATATTTATTCGAAGGTTATTTATCAGTCGGTGTGATGTTCAGGTTCAGGTGAATTGTCACCTTCGTTATTCTCTTGACATGTAGCTCGCAGGTAAACAAATCCCTTGTTAGCGAGGACCCCTAGTTTCTTCACTATTGACTCTTCATCCATTTTCCACAATAGACACTTTGAGTTGGTCCTTTATATCGCCGATTGTGCCACAACCTAGCAGGTTAAATATCTATGAATAAGGAATTCTTATTTATCGCTCGTAAAAATTCACTCAACAAAACTCATTTATATTTAATCCGTACGAGTTTAAAATATCACATTTAGTGGTATTTTGGTTCAAAATAAATATGATATGCAAATACATGTGAATATAAATAAATATATCGATCACCCCAAGGGAATTTTATCCGGGTGATTGAATACTAGTAATGAATTGTGCAACACACAAACGGAATGAAAAAAAAGCAATTATATAATATATTTTTCGTTTAAAATTTGCATTAAACTCAATCACTCGTTACTCGACAAATTTAGCTGTAAAATCGTTTTTTCGAATAAAAATCGAAAAAACCTACTTTTGAATTGTTTTTTTTTAATAATTTATACAAATGGAATAAACTGTGATGAAATTCACAAAAAATATTTCTTTAGATATATGTTTTTCTCTTGTTTATTTCTTATTTTAGGCAAAATTATAAAGCCACCGTACATAAATATACTGATGCCGTATAAGGATTGGAATGGTAGTAATAAGAAAAACAATTTAGTGCTGTCAGATCTTCTTTGTGCAAATTTCTCTCTTCATCTGACACACGCTCCTCAGACCATTATTAGTTTCTCTGCGGAAATGATGGAGAACTCTCTTTTTTCCTGTCTCTATTTGTATACAATATTTTGCCGTCTCGTCGTAGACGGGAATTACGGGATCAAAATACAAAGATTGATCGTTTACTCTCGTCGTGTCGCTACAACTGTGTTTTTCAGTCCTATCCTGCAATGGCTTTGTGTCGACGTTTCTTAAGATATATTCCTTCATCCTGGGAACTATTTATAAATTTTCTTATACATCGAATTGTTGTGAACTAGTCAGTATCGTATTTATTTGTGAAAAGATCAACAACGGCAAAGGTGTATCCATTAATATTAGATCCATTTATATGGGGCTTTAACACATGTTTTAAAATAAACAGTATTAATGTGTATGTGTACATTATTTCAACAAAAATAAATTGACTTTGGATCAACATTCGATCAGGAGTAGTAGTATTCAGTCAGGTGAAGTATGCAGAGGTCAAGTTATTTCTGGCTGGTTGATGGTTGAGAGGGTGCTTCACTTTTCACTCTAAACCTACATATAAAATCTTTAATAGAATTGATCAAAACCTGAAATCATTCCACATAATTCTAAAATCCATTACTTCATAGGCGACACAATAAATCGACCGTGAATAATTAACATCGCTTGCCTAAATCGACAAGCCATAACGAATGATCACCAGATTCCGCCCTTTTGGTAATACGAACACTCTTATATGTAGATTATCATATTCCCACGACTTTCTTATTAAATTTTATAATTAAAATTATTTAATAATTTATTTTATAAATATTGATAATATCAAGCCAACGTCTAGTTATTTAACAATGATAATAGGAATATAATTTGGTATCAGTAACATAAAATGCATCTTTAATAGTGTATCACTATACGCTTCTTTTAAGATATTGTGTGAAAACTTATATCATATAATATTTATTTTAATAATATCTTAATCAAATTATAACACTAGCTAATTTGGAATTTGAATCATTAATGTGTACTTTATGTGTTATTAAATATTTGTTTTCTTCTCTCTCTGTGTAAACTTTAAATTTGTATATACGTTCAATAACCAATCGTTATGAGAGGAAGAATTTACTTTAATCATATCATAGAATATCCACGAACAAGTTTGAACAACATCATAAATTATTTGTATAATAAATTATGGAATAGTCAAATTAATTATTCAATGAGGAATCTCACCAGGTCTACGATCTTTGTCCATGAAGTGTTTTGAGGAGCGCCGAAGATTAAGAGACGCACAAGGTTAGATTAAGATTCGTCGAATATCTCCGAGGTTCATGTCTACAAAAGCACCTGCCGTAGACTTAGTCCTAGTCCTGACCGTAAAGCTTAATACCTGGAATATTTAGGGCTGGATCTGTGGCTTACCTCGCGACGCCAACTGGATTATATTGCTTTACCTACAACTTGGTATAATCGTTTTGTGGGTGCTATTGGACTACTGCTGTAATCTCAATACTATTTAGGCGTATATAAATACACAATATTGTGAAGAAAAATGTATGTGAAATCTTTTATGTGAAAGCCTGGCTTGCCGAAAAGTGTAATTTCACATCATGCGTAATATCGACAATAAAATGTATGTGTGTTATGTAATAATATGTTTTTCATATAAATTTATTCCGCAACGTCAAGGGCAGGATATTTAGCCGTTTGATTGATGACGTTCACAGAAATAGGAACTACGAAGCGGGTGTTTTTGTCGTTGCTACAAATAATAACCTTTCGATACGGATACTTATAACCATAGACAAACAATACGGGTTTTCGATGGAAAATTACCCCGCTTTTCAAATACAGTGATACCTTGATATACGAGTTTAATTCGTTCCGCAAGCTTGCTTGTATTATTCAAGTAAATTTTCCCATACAAACTGCCATTAATCCGTTTCAGTCCCCAAAATTTCCTCGCAAAAAACTCATTTTTCATAGTTACATGTGTTTAAATAATAAAAAAATATTTATAAATTACAATTTTTTATTGTATAAAAAGAAAAAGAGAATGTTAAGAAAAAGATTACTTTCGGTTAATTTTCGTCAGGGCTTTTCTTTTTACTGGTCTTTGTCTTTTCTCGCCCTCACATGTATAATGTTTAGAAAAAAATGATCCAGACCCATGGATTTTCCCATCCGATTGCTCGTATCTCGAATTTTATTCATATCATGAAACAAAAAAATCGCTCGCTTGCGTGTTCGTATCTCGAATAACTCATATGTAGGGACTCTCGTATGTCGAAGTACCACAGTACACGTAAAAAGTCTCTTTTGAATAAAATTCGTTGATTTTATCTCATCAATCTACGTATTTATAAACAACTAATACTAGAGCCTGGTGGTATTGGTTTACACGCATACGCACCGCACGTACACACTTTTATATTGAATATATGACCGTAAGGGTTGGGGTTCTTGTTAAAAAAGAACCACTTATTTGATCCTTTAAATTTTTGTATTATATTAAAGATAGTTCAATCCATTTATTTAAAATTCTTCATATTCTTCCATTACAATTACAAATATAAAACAAAAAATAGTGGTGATTTTGTTTAATATACTAATGAATTTTAATAGAAAAAGCTCTTTAGTAGATCTAAATTAAATTAACACTCTTAACAAGAATTTTGACATTCGGTGCGCTTTTCTGTACTAAAACCTATACTTTTCCTTTAAAATAAATTGTATAGTTGTAAACGAATCTAGGAAAGAACATTGCGCTATCCCAAAAATATTTCAATTTAAATTATTTTAATTACTATTCATGTCAAAATATTTCAATAGGTTATTGTCATAATAAAATTCATTAGTGTTATGGCGTAAAAGTACACATTGGAAAAGTAATGAATTCCCGAAACCATCAAAAAACCCGAAACAATTTAAATTTTTCATTTACAACACAATATCAAAAAATTATATTATTATTGTTTTACATGTTAAATGAAATAGCTTTCTGTGTGATCAGTCTATTTTTGGTTACGACAGCCACGTCATCACATTCACTCGAGAAATTTGCTTTTGACATCAATACGAAACCAAACAAAAATATAAATTAATTTTTGTTCAAATATATAACAATGCGTTTAAAAATAAACGTGGTTTTGATAGAAAATATAACACGTAAATATACACATATTACTTATTGTGCATGTTGAAATAAAGGGATTTTAGTAGTTAAATTAATAAATGGAAGGTGTGTTTTAAAATTTATATTGTACAACGTGAACAATCATAGTTCAAGTTTATTGTGTTTGCAGTGATAAATCGATCAAATCAAGTTTATATTGATTTTATAATTATTATACTGATATTCAAATCGTGCGGATCAAATCTGTGGATTTGTACAAGTTGTACAAATAAAATAAGATTACTAACGCATTGAAATACTACTGTATCAAATCAGGTTTCCTTTGAGATGATCTAAAACTTTACTTTAGACCTAAATTATTGTAATGTAGAAATCACTTATTAAGCATTTTTTTATTATTATTAAAAGAAAACAGTCGTCTGGAACACCAGAGAACCTACATATCTCTGATGGAGCTTTTTTGAGAGGGTTTTTAGACACAACAACGTGTTAATTGTCTGTCGGTGATCTTAACTATTACTAGATACACAGGTCATCTGACTAAATAATCGCCTCAGTATTTACTAGTCGTAATAACCGATCAAATCAATTAAAAAATTCTTGACGAGCGGGATTTGAACCCATATTTGTAGCCACGCTTCTTATCCCGCTGATTATGTATGATAAAAAATAGTATATTTATTGAATTTTCCACATTTCTCAGCTCCACATTATTCATAAGGTTTTAAATATTATGTGAATAATTCTGTACACGGGGTCTGAAAGGGTTAAACAAATTCGGGATTATGTTTAAACGATATGATTTACTTTAAAAATATGTTAAGAAATGGTAACGAACGTGAGGTGGTGTTTGGCCGTGGTTCTTTTCATTCTAAGAGTATATAAACGTTTCACTGAACATATTTCTTGTGTTGGCCAACTCTCTTGGCATTACCATACGTAGAATAGGAAAAAAGCTTCAGAATAAATTTCCATAAGCGAGCTGGTGTCGGCATTGCTTCGAAAAAACAACAGAAACGACAACATTGACGGAAGCATGCGCCATTTTTACCAATCCCTGATATTTCATTATACTTCCAGGATCATCATCCATACACATTTCTAAAGAAAATAACATGAACAAACATTTTAAAATTAAAAAAGAAAATATTAAGTAGCTTATGTAGCTAGATGGGTTATATATAGCCTGTACGTTTTGTTTTATAAAATTGACCGAGAGATATTGTCTTATTGTTATGTATTAATATTTTTTGATATAAACATAATCAGATTTGTGCCAAGATCAAACGAATATTATAGATTATAAAAAAATGTTGGATTTTAAGAAATTAAAATATAATACTATGATAGTCATTTGACTTTGACACATCACTGGATACAATAAATTTAACTAATTTAATATTTTATGTGAAAGATCTCCACTAAGTGTTGGTTATGTGGGGTACTTTTTTAAAAAATGTAAAATTGTGTTTTAACTTTCCTAAAGGTCATAAATAATATATAATATATTAAATTAATAGATACTCAAAAGGTTCACTTTATGATGATTGTTTATTTTTTTCGAAATGAATCTCATATATTGGCAACGGCTATATGTTCTCTTTTTAAGAACTTACAAATATATTACATCAAATATAATTAATTATCAGTGTTTTGTCCTCAATGTGATGAAATATTATATGTATGATTTATGGTTACGGAAGTATATTAATAATGTGTCAATTAGTCTTTCATCAAGGGCCAAGGTGTTAACGTCAAATGGTTTGACGTTTCTTGTCATTTTTGTGTCATATTATTATTGAAAACTTTACGAATTGTGTGGAAAGCACCCCAATTTTATAAGGGCTTGAATACTTTTTGGTGAAACTTTGACGGCTTTGTTAAAAGGCGACGCGTAGCTTAGAAATTAATTAATCTCATCACTCTAATAAATAAAAATATTTCTCGAATCTAGTCGGGCGCATTATAGTTTGTTGAAGTTGAAGGCTGATTTAATGGTTTTTGATTTGGTTAAATGGATTTAATTTTCGGATCGGTCCTATTATTAATTTCAAATAGTATTGTTTGAGTGGTGGCTATTTGAAAATGAGTTTTTCGTTACCAGTCGTAGTTTTAATGGGCGCCAGGTGTTAATTATGATGGCAAATATTTCATTTAGCTCTCGTTAGTCTCCACCTCTTCGTATAAAAATCTCATTTGATCAGATTACGTAAATACTCAATTATGAGTGGTGTAGTTCTTGATTTACTTTCTGTGGTCTTATCTATCAATTGATTAATTTATTTAGAACTAAATAATAAAATGTAATGATCAAAATAGTCCGAAAAAATAATAAATAATCAATGATTTTTTCACTCACAATGATATAGGTATTTTAATAAATGTACATAATATGTGGTGTAGATATAGAATTTTATCTACACAACATATTATGTATAAATATAGAATTCAAATATTTTATAGAATAAAGTTGGCTTTATTTGAAAGTTCTATTTAATTTAATTGTTACAGTAAATTTATAATAGTATTGTATATTGACAATCGAAAAATGTATAAGTACTTGTAATTTATTGGTAAGTAGTAAAACTTTTAGTTGCAACACTGTATTAATAGCTTAGATATATAGCTTTAGAAAAATAGTCAGAATTTTGTATTAAAATAAATATACTATAACAGTAGAGTGTTTTTTTAATATCATATGAGAAGAATTTAGTAGGTAGATCAGTCGCCGGGGAACTTCATATCAATTTTTAATTGGAAATTATTTATTAAATACACAAAAAAATCCACGAAAATAGTTCTTAAGAATGTGATAAAAAAAAAAAAAATTCTCATTTTAAAAATTTTAGCTAAAAGAAATTTGGGATATTTTGTTTCAGGTTCCCCGACCTCTGAATTGGATGCATATAAAGAGAATATTTTTGCCATGGAAAGCTTTGAAGTACATAGGTTATATTCATATGTTAGTTTTTCAATAAATGAGGTACGCGTGTGAGTACCTGAGCCTCGGTACTCGTATATTATTTTTTTCTTCCCTTCAATATAATATTTCCTCTGCGGTATATGTACGGTATTAATTGAAATTTTTGTCGTTCGTATTCGTAGACTTCGAAGAATTTTCCTATATCTTGTCCGAGAAATAGGCAAATTTAATATAAGGCATGGATCTTATTTTATTCATATTATACAATGGTAAATTTTATTTTATCGAACACATTATATTTCAGACTAGGTTAGGTTATGTAAAGCACACAATACTTAAAATATAACATACGCTTAATATTTTTTGAGTTTAAAAAAATATATTTAGATTTGGAATGAAATAAAACATTGTTTAAAATGACCTTCCTCCAAAAAAGTCATCATTATTGGACAATTTATCCAACGTACAAACGCATAATAAATAAAATCCACATAGAAAAAGTTTTTGAGGCACAATTGTTAAAAAAATTCAAAAACTGTGAATTTAAAATAGATACAAGTCACAATAAGCAAACAAACAAACACACTAATTGAAGTAAGGCTGAAAAAATATTTAGATAATGTACCAATCACAAGTTTGGTTACTTTCTCCACTGAGACCGGGTATATTTTAGTCTACGTATTGTGATATCGATTTGTTTGTGAATAAAATCAGGCAAACGCAATAAAACGTGTGGGAGAAAAATAAATAAATATACACGTGATTTCAATGAAAAGGTTCTTTCAGTGGTCCTTTTTTCGACCGTCGAAAAACAATCGTATTGTTTTCAGCGACCGAATAAATTTTCAACTACAAACAATAGCAAAAGCAATACCAAAGCACCTACGTTAATTGAAAATATTCGCAAATCGAGGGCGTCACTATTTCAATTTCCTATTTGGAAAATTTCACAACAAAAGCCCGAGGACATACTTGTAAAATCCTTTGTTTCTTTCAACTTTCATTATTTTTTATAAAATTTTCAACGCCAGGTTGAATGCTCAATCGCTTTATACTTTAGCAAAAAAGGTTTCCGAAAGCATAGCTGAGTGAATACATCGCTGAATACCATCCATTGAAATAGTTGATAAAGTGCTATTTTACACTTGAACAATGTGCTTATACTCAAAGCAAAATATCATAAATTTGTAAGTACTATCTGAAGGTATATATTTTTTTGAAATTTAGAGCTTTATTCCAAAATGTCACGATAACTTAATCCTGAGAAAGAATTATACAGCTGTACCTTTTACTTTAGTAAAGTGGGTTTGTTTAAACAGTGAGCTATCAAACTGGAGAGTTAAATTATGCATTTGTTTCATCACTATAGTACAAACCAATTGATTGCACAAATATAAACCATTTATTATTTTGATATTTTTCAGGTTACGTAGCCCACTGTTTGAATAAACCGACCCTTAATATTATATTATCATTAAATTAGAACGGTAGGTTATTTTTCCTAGAACTTCTGCTTATATATAGTATATTTATTCTATCCTTAGTGCAAGACTAAAATAGTTTAGGGATATTAGGAAAACAAAATACTTATACGATAATAATATAGTCTTAATGACTATGTTCGTGATAATCATGGATGATTTAGGGTATGTCTTACCACCTTTTAGACTATTAAGCTATTGTTGCAAAGGTTCATTTCCCGATCTGTTTTATATAAAATAATAACATGGAGTGCATCTGGTTGTTAAGACACAATAGTTAACAAGTCCAAAACGCTTTACTGAGCAGAAAATTCTCCTGCAGTCAACCAAGTGAACATTTCACAAGTAGAAGATGTTCTCACTTCTGTATATTATCACTACAATATTCATTCCTAGTCTTTTGACTACATTATTCAGTTAATTTACCACCATATAAAACCCTTGATGAACGGCCTTTGTGTGATTATAAGACACTTGAGAAAACAATTTGCAAATTATATAATCTCAATGATGATATTGCAAATTAATCAATATCGTACAGTTTCCATAATCTTAAACCAAATATATTCGCATATTCTGATTTTATTTATTTAAAAGATATTACTTTTAATATGAATTATGCGAGATTTAAACGAACACACGTAAATATGTAACATACTATTTTTCAGCAAGTCATTAAATAGCTGTTTTTGATTTACTTTTTATTTAATTATTTAAATTAAGAGCTTACTTTCAAGGATTGAGACTGCCTTCATTGGATAAACATTTAATATGAAATCATAACTCATTTTATTATTGCAGTATTGCTGTTTAAAATGTTCCGGCTTCAGAGTCGATTGATGATAATTATGAAAAACAAGAAGACAAAAATGTATATATATATATTTTAAATTCCTTTCATATTATTTTGTTTGATGAAGATAACGAATGGAACGATAACAATGCACACAGCCGTTATTGTTGTCTTTGTTCTTCATAAATTGTCACCGTTCTATGGAGATCTTGAATAAACCGTTATATATATTTTAAAATAAAAATATTAATAAAATTGAACATTGTATAAAAATGGTCAAGCAATATATGTTTAAAAGCTTATCCATAGATAACTTCATTCTAGCCAACCAGTCCTATTACATTTGCATAGTTGTTCAAACGTAAGTAAGTTGTTTGTCGAATGGCAGTCATTCATCCGTAATATCAATTGATATTGTATTCATATTCATGGTGGAGATGTTGTGAAAACATAGTATGATATTATTGGTCATAAGAGATTATATCTAGGGTTGTATGAAGACAATTGAGCCATGCTATGTTGGTCATTGTCGTAAGTTACACTACATTCTTCGAGATATTCTACTCTCATATTATCCGTAATATTTTATTATACACAATATCCTTGCATTTATGAAATATTTCGAAAATCTACTAAATAATGCAATTTTTATAAAACAGGGCATATTATATAAAATTGTGTTTTTGGTTTTTGTGTATTTCAAAACAAAAATGTCTTATAGATTTTGGTGGAAACTGTTATTATTCTCTGAGTAAGTATCTGAAGATGACTACAAGTTAGTAGTCGAAAGTACTCAGATTCTAATATTAGTATGGAAATCACAAATAACAATTTTCTTTATATTTTTAGATCGGTACAGCAGGGATTTAAATTAGAAGTAGTAGAAACATTATACTCATCGAAAAAAATTACATCAAATATATAAATCATAACGTTTTATCTAATAATTAAACAATGTATGTATTTATCTAATAGTTCAATTTAAAATGTTATGAGTTTCGTTTATAATAATGAGATGGGAAATGAGAAGATGACGAAGGTGGTGAAAGATGTGGTAGAATCAATGGGGATTTAGAGGTGTTTGTTATACGATACGTTCATGGAAAACCACTAAGGCTCGGTTAAGTAAAGGACAATGCTTAAGCTTGACAAATATGTATGACGAGCAATGACCCAACTGCCAAATATAACTATGCGATAAATCCCAATAACCCATGTTACTGGAATATCACAAAATGGTATGATATAAAATTTATATAATATCATAAGACGAACATTGCAAAAACTTGTATTTATTAGCTATTTTTAATAGTACATTACAATTAATTCAATTCTTATCAATGATTTTGTCTCAGATATAATAATACTATCCACAAATGTTATTGAAGGCTCTAAGCGCTTTCAACCAACATATGATACTGCAATCGATAACTACACGATTATCATGTGTTCTTATTGTAAATTTTGTGAAAACGTCACCGAAAACCGTTTACCGAATCTAATCTCGTCAATTTATAAACATTTTTCAAAAATTTATTTGTTTCTTAAAGTGAAAGTAGCTTAATCAGCTTGATGAAATGTCGAGAATTTGATAAGATTCCAAATTGTTTTAAAACTAATTAACGGTGAATCTTTCGCTGCTCTCTATCAAAGCTATTATCCTCACAGCACAAATATACAAAGTTTAAAATTAAGAGTCAAATTGATAAAAAAGTGTATTAAACTACCTTCTAAGTAATTACAAGCTTTTGATATTTTAATTTAAAAAAAGTAAAATCTCAATATGAATTGTAGAGATTTTCAATTTTGCCTCGTTGTCATGTTACTACATACTAACAATTATTATTTACCAGTAAAATCCAAAGTGCATTTACATTTACGTATATTAATGGTGTACCGATTCATTCCCGTAATTTTACCAAATAACACTGATAGATTTATGATAATATTTTTTAATATACATTTAATTTCTCATTATAGCGAGAACGAATTCGGTGAGTACTTCCAGGAATATTGGGCTGTAGTAATATGCTTTGATCTGGAACATTTATGAATATACCGGAGTATTTTTATTGGAAATTTAGAGGGATATCTGGGAAGTGCACCACGTGTAGAAATGAGAAAATTCGATGAGGAAGCAGCACATTTTCAACGAACCGTCTTTGATGGCTGTCGATAATTTGATCAGACGAATGGAAGAAACAAGCTTTTTTCATTGCTTTTCCAATGCAAATAGAATAAATTTAGTTTTATATGCGATATTTACCCCAGTAGGATTTTTTATATTGAAATAATATTTTATTTTGAACAAGTCAGTAATTTTGAATAAATTGTTTGTATTGGCTTCAATTTATCACGGCCTTGAATATACAGCTACCTTAATATTTTGGATTTAAATAAAACAAAAATGTTTTCATCGTAATAAAACAGCAAATTATATATAAGATAAATCTTCGACATTAATAACAATCTAAATTTTTATAAGCGAAGATTTGAACTATTCTCAATATATTTAGTGTTAATCCATCAATATTTTAAGGCTTAAATATGAATATGTTATTTTTTTTATTAAAATTTTTGTTACATATTGTCAGTAAGCATTACATATACAGTGTGAAAATTTAATAAAGTCTAAGGTAGGTACTTATGAAGTGAGTGAATACAGCTACGGTGAGCGCGTCGCGTTGTAGCTGTAGTAGGCGGCGTAGTCGTTGTAGCATTTATATGGCGTGGCGTAGCAGTGGCGCTTAATCGCTGATAATGAATCGCGGTGAATATTGTGGAAATGAAAAAAGCTACGACTGCCACTTTTAGACATGGCGACGCCGCTCTACAATTCAATAGTTCCACAGAATGTAATAACACCGGTATTATGCGGTCTCTACGCTATGCCGGCGCCGGGGATTATTTCCGTCGCAACTTTTATCTTCTCGTTGATCTTTTTTGCCTTTCAGTTGTCTCTCTATCTCTTGTTCGCCTCGTTGATGTGTTCATGGCAAATGGTGATGGTGGTTTGTGTACTATAAGAACGGGAGGTTTTTATTGTGATGCCTATGGGATGTCGAGTAAATCGGCAACCACCATGGATGTACTATTTGCATAGTTTCCTCTAATCTACTACTAATAAAATTAATCCTAAAAATTGTGCAAGATCACATTATAATACTAACAAAATATAATTTAATAATGTACAACGTTCAAAATGTGTATTTTTTGAGATAGGTGTTTGGTGAAATGTAAAATTAATTTTCATGTGTGCTGAAGGACGGACGTCGCCCTACAAATTGGATTATATTCGACCATGTTTGGTCTAACATTCACTACAAAGAGTAAACGTTTAACCTTTTCAAACACCTTTCTATTTCGGATTAAACTGACAGATGAATGGTAAAAAAATTGTCACCAACAATTGAATAAGTCTTCGCCCTTTTAAACTGAGATGTTGATTAAAAGCTTGTCATATTATTTTATGTAAAGTCTCGATTCCATTTAAAATACACTCGATAGTTCATCACGTTCTTCTTAAGGTATTGGCTATAAAATTAAAAGGAACAAAGACTTTTAGTTTTTTTCACTTTGTCGAAGGGAGACTTTAATTAAATTTGTGGTTGTGTGAGTCGTCGGCTTAACAGTCTAACCATAAGTTAAGCCTTCTTGTAAAAAAGGGACGTTTACTTAAGAAAACAACATCGAATTGAGTTTTTCGTTTAATATTCTACCAGTTTTGTATCGTCTACGAAAAGAACAGCCTGATAAGTATCCATTTTACAATGACAGACTAGACCGCAGATTTTAAACTATACTTTTTTTATAATAAGCAACAAATACTTCTACTAGACTAAACTAGAGACTTGTAGTAAGAAATGTTTCTGGAACGAGAAGTCTGAATTGCCACTCCGGCATTGGCATGGCAATAATTTGATTTACACGTTAATAATAAGGTTAAGTCTAATCAAAGGGTGTAAAAATATTAAACAAAAACAGGTACATAAAAATCATTAAAAATTCTTATATAAAGACCCCGATACAGATTAAATCCGTGTGCTATATGAATGTATTTTTATTGATTTCTGTGTCTTTGGTACTCAGACAACATTAAGTATAGAATGAAAATCGGGTGACTTCTAGAATTTATTACGTATTTTACAGAAACACAGCGAGCTTTTTGGTATACAAATCACTACCGTTACCCGAATGATTTATTGAATAACTTTACGGCAGTTATCGGAAAACATTTCGACGTCTCTTGTGTGTAATATACGCGTGTTTCTGTAATTCTACGTGCTTTTACATCCGACAAAAAACATATTGATATTAAGAAGACATAAACGATAATGTGATTTACAAAGGTATTTACTATTTGAAACAGGGTACCCACATCAAAGAATCAGAATTTTGAAAATCGTTTGATAATATTTTCTTGGTTTTGGTAGCAAAGTTCATCCAAATTTATCAAATAACCTACACGAGGAACAGAACACATTGAAAAGGAAGGCTTCTATTTTTATTGTGGTAGAAAGGTCAAATATTTCTGGATACATGTACGTACACATCTGTTCAAAAACCCCCACAATTCATATTCAGAACGCATTTACCGGTGTTGAAATATTCGCGATTCGAATACAAAGATGCAGGGAAAATACACGATGATGGATAAAGTGAAACGAAACAAACTGAAATGAAAACTTACAACCGACACGCGCGCTTCACTGAAAAGACCGATGGATGTTTCCGGATTCGTATAGATATATACTTTTTTAAGCAAAACGTCAAAGGCCGAAGAACATTTGTGTGAATGGGGCGCAGGGGAGTTACCCTTTGGCTAGAATCTTTTCCAATTTGAAAGCGCCCCGTGGGAGTGTGCTGGGATTTGCCCAGATAAAAAGAACTCGGACCTAAATATTAATGAATTTCAATTGCACCAGCCACCGCCTGTTTGACCTCCATTTTGTTCCAACTCAGTCGAGCTTGTCTCTATTAAAAGGTTTAATAGTTTTTTTTCTGTAGAAGCCTAACGAGCTCTGCGTCCAATACTTTGTCTTGCCTTGGTAAATTTTTATATGTCTTTAATTAAGTTCTAGTGTTGAAATAACGAATCGCATTTAAATTTTTCACAAGTACGTGATTCGATCATTTTCTAACTCAGATGTTACTACAACGAGAATATATTAATTAATTAATGTGAGAGGGTTTTCGTTTGGAATTTTTTTATTATCATTATTCACTTATGTGTGAAATGGCTCAATAAACTAAATGTTAGGTAAATAAATGTGGAGTTTTTTTCCCCTAAAATTGTTATTTACACATTGCTATAATGGCATATATTTTTTCATTTATTCTAAGAATTAAACCAATTTTATTTACTATATAAAACTTGATGAATGAAACCTAACCTAACCCACTCATTTTATCTGTTAGATAATTTTTTGATGATATACAATAAAAGAAGAATAGTTCAAATTGTAGATTTCAAAATTTTATATTATAACATCATCGCAGTAAAATAGATAAAATAGCTGTGGCTAATTTTTTCGGGACAATTGTTATGAATATAAAAATACAAATGGGCAATTCGGCAACAAACAACACAATAAATTGGGTACAGAACAATGAAAGTTGCCTTGTCTGAGACTTGGGTTATTTGAAAAATAATTACACCATTGTGGCGGACAACTTTTCAATTGTTATACATATTATTATTTGGTCGGTGGTAATAGAACAAAGGCTTAAAACTGATTCCAGATCATCACTTCTACACTGTTTCAAGACGAAGTACCACAATAAAAAATATACTTATTATGTGCATTTAAATCGGCTTTGGAATAAATTAATATTAGTAATACAAGTCAATAGATTTTATTGTACATATGTGTTGAAATAGGGATAAAAGTAGGTAACTTGAGTACTTTACGACTATGAATTCGCATCCAAAAGATTGAAGGATCTTCACGACACGAAACTCCCTCGAGACATCCTTGTAGACTTCGTATAAAGTTCCCTAAACACAATCAAATATTACAAATAGAAATATTGATTGCATGTAATTTTTATTCAATATTTTTATAGACTTTTTTTTTGAATTAAGTGAAAATATACATAACTACTTATATGAATATTTTTTTCCAGCCAACTCATTCAAAATGATTTTATTTATTTTCATAATCATCAATTACTTTGAAATATTTCAACTGAACTCATATTTTACTTCAATAATTCAATATTTTACTTATTAAAACATATCTTGAATTTTAGTCATTTGAATTATGTTGAGTTGAGTTTTGTAGTCGCTATTATTTTAGAAAATGCTGAACCCAAAAGATTATTTTCTTTATAAATATACTTAGATCTTCAATAAACAATTTCTTTAATAATAATTTAATAAATAATCATACGATCATCCTAATGTAAAAAAAATGGATTACAAGTTGATGCTAACTTGGCCAAAATGTCTAAATTGCTTTTCAAAAATAAATATTATATTTTGTGGGTATATTAAGTTTTGTTACTATTTTGCTTGTAGACACATAAAATGATTGAAATTGGGCCTCAACAACAGAAAATAATGGGAAAAATTGAAAACTTATAAAAGAATAAAATAAAATTATTCGTTCAGCAGAGTAGATAGATTAAAACCGAGGATCTGAGGAATTCAATACATTTTGTAATGAAATAAATTATCAGATTTAGACCTTATCTAAGTGGTTGACTGTTTTGTTAACGATGATGAAATTTTTTTGATCAATATTTATTGGAAAAAAATATTGTATTAAAAAAGAGAACGATCGTTTTCTTAATACGATTTATATTAAGTATTACAGGGCAAAAAATCTTCTTTGTAAGCTTCAAAGGTTCACGTGGTACAAAACTCCAATAAAGACAGATTGAGAGCCTATTTCCTACACGACACTGATGGGGCGGAGACCGACATTTTGAATCATCTGAAATGAGAATGCCACCGATGTCAAACATTATGCCAAAGAATTTTATAACGAAAATATTGTGTGTGGCAAGCATACGTGGTTTTGTTCTGGTATGCTGTGATTTTTTACATTAAACATCAAAACTAAGACATTATTTCAATATACATTATTTTATTAAAAAAACGCATTCTTTCATTTTAAATTGAATCGTTGGATTCACTGAATACATTATATTGCATAATATATAGCTTTCCATTGTAAAACATTTTTTATTATTGCATAAAAATTAAAAAAAAATATTACGCAACCTATACCTACGCCTCGATGAGTGTATTGTGATATTATTTGATTTATTTATATCACAGCTTAACTTTTATTCCATAGTCGATAAGATTGATTTTATTTTCTGTAATTTCAGCAGAATTTAATCCCATGATTCTTATATATATGATATTTGTAGCCATTCGCCTATTTTATGAGGTATTGCGCTTGTAGTATTTAAAATTATTTTTTATATATAATTAGCATTTTATTAAAAGCGTGTAATCATATATCGATAGTTTTAGTTGAGAATTACCCAATTTATAGATATACATAATTAATTTATTTGATTTATACAGAGTGGACTTGAGTTAACTGAGAATATTTTAAGGGTATGGCAACCACAAGCGGAAAAAATGAAATATGTATTTAAAAACAATATATTTTTATCATTAATCAAGAATAAAAAAAAACATTTTTTTAATTCTTTTTTTTCAGACAATACACACGCGAGACACATCAATACGGAGACAATAATTTACAGAAGCACTATTAATTTTCCTAATTATTTTTTCAATTTTTAATGAACTGAATTATAAAATATATTTAAAATATTTTTTCACTTATTCTTGCAATACCATGCTATCCCTTAAATATTCTCAGTTAATTCAAGTCAATCTTCTATAATACGTAACCTGTGAACTTGTTTTTTTAACATTCCTAGTAAGATGTAATTGCTAATTGCTTATTTTATTTGAAGTAAAATGTATTGATAATCCAGCCAGATAGTGGGTTTGTAGCTTAAAGTAGTTATTTATTATAAAAATATATTTACAGCATTTTTTGCATTGGTGAGGTAAGCGCATTTTGATTCCAATTTATACCTACGTGAACTATTTATAATACAGAATGTAGCATATAACACTTTAATACAAAATGTAATTTATAGAAACCTCACATTATTAGTGTGGTTTTCTAATTAAGATTGTAGTGGCAAGAGTGAAAGATTAAGTAAGACATGGCTTGGATGCAGCAGTCTGACTTGGTGACAAAAAAGTCGCAATCATGAAGAAGCCGATGGCTATGTCTATGGGGCTGGGGTGTCTGAGTGACATTGATTTATGGGGTGCGGTTGCGGATCAGTAGGGATGTGATTAATAAGGTGGACGTAAGAGGTGCATCGCGCATACCAATAACTTGATAGATGGTCTTTTCATAACATCCCATCTTAAAGAAAAATGCCCTTCACTATCTTTATACCTATTAAACTTGCTATATTGTCTGATGACTTTTTATTATCATTCCTATTTTACTAACTTATAATGTATAATTTTAAAAGGGCGAAGATTAATTGAGCATAACGATTCACAGCCTATTTCTATCTAAGGCTCAGAATCAAAAGCTTCCGAGCCCAGTTTGATTCAAATCGAGTAAAAGCAGAAAAAAAATCTTTAGAATCATCATTTAATAACATCAAAGCGGAGGACATTGGGTAAATTTACGATATTTTGATTAATTTTGATATTTCAACAAAGGCTAAATGGAATCCTTTATATACTTTATTAAAAAAACTAGGAGCTTTTGATTTTGAAGGCCTTATATTTTATTTTATGCTATTATTTTTATTCATTTTTTGTGTCAATTTTCCAATAAACAATATTTTTACAAATTTTGTATTGATGTTATATTTTTATTTAATGATTCCCACTCGTTGTTATAAATAGCGTTAGTATCAACCGTATTTCTTTTTCCCGGGTTCCGGGAATAAAGGCTTAAATTATATATTCGTGATGATAATTATTAAAAATTAAAAAAATCTGTAAATAGTATACAGATACATATTATACCAAATAAAGGAAAAAGGATGGATATTATAATGAATAATGTTAAAAATAAAATGGTTATCGTCACGCTATATATGTATGTATTTGAATTTAGCATGAATTCTTAATTGTAATAATTTTCATAACCTCGATCAGATAAAATGTGTAGGTAATTTAACAATAATCGTTTAATGCGGTATCTACATTTAAGATACTTTTAGTCATGTTGGCTATTAAAGTGTAGTAAGAATTACAAGAACATATATACATTTTACGATACTTTTTTATAGGCATTTAATGTTAATGGTATTGATTTTCCTGTGGATGTTTTGTGACACCAAAGCGTCGCGACGCCCGTTTCCCCAAAGACATTGTACATATGTGACTGTTTCCCAATCTGATCAGACTGACGTCTGTCCAATGGGCAATCTTACCACGATATTTTTACACATAACATGCATTTTATAGCTAAAAGAACTTCGGTACTTTCTGTTATTCTTACCAAAAAAAAATGTAAAAGGTATCTTTAAAAAAGACCACTTTATAATATTTTTCTTGCAGTAGAAGTATATTGATGTAGGTAGCATAGTATTTAAAAGGACCAGATGAAATAAGTTTGATAAGCTATTCCAGGTCAATCAATAAAAGACTTTGAGTTTCTTATATTATATAATAGTATTAAAATTATTTTCACCCACCTCAACGATCATTTTTGTTTGTATTATATAGTTTGATAAATTTAAATGGTTTTTTACTGTCAATTTACTGATGATTGTATTGAGTTTGTGTGTGACATTTGGAATTAACAACATATCCCGTGGAATGATTACAACGGTTCGGGAAAACTTTTGTTGTGTGGATAATTTTTTTGAATTGGCACTGTCACAGAAACGATTGAACTCAACTAAAAGCTGTAGGTTTTTAATTAAAACATCGAATCGTACACAATTAGCCCCAGGGGCTTGTGGTTCCAATATTCACTAGAAGCATTTTACTAGTAGTAGTAGTTGTTGTAGTCAGCCATGTCCGTCCAGTGTGGTTTCACAACACTACACATACACTTTCCTTACTATCGACACTTTTACTCAACATCAGCTAAACACTAACAAGACCCATTTCCACTGAATGTAACTACCTACTTTAGAACTTATAATGGTAAATACTACGATTTTACAATTAAATTAATATTCTACGCAGCCTGTGAGAATTTTAGAAATATGAACAATCGTTTGAAACATTTTGAGGACTCTTAGAAAAATATAGAAATGCAATATTATATGCATTACAATTATCTTTATTAAATATAATTATATATTAAAATTTCTTTATTATGCCTAAGTTTTTACAATGATTGATAGAACAATACATCTTTGGAAATAGACTTAGGTGTACAGAGTATATAAATCTTTTTAACTATAACTAACATGAGAATATTTAATTTAAATTTGACATACTCTTAAATTATAGAAGGAATGTTAAACAAGTTCAATAAATTAGAACTACAATTTTGTTTGGGTACAACCAAATTTGAGTTGAGTGGATTATTAGAAATTTACATTTTTTTTTTAAATAATATCAGTTTTGGAAGTTCATTGGTAAAATGAACTTACGTTTCCTCGAGACATATTTGGTTTTATTTACATGTCTTATGATTGGGTTAGTCGGGAAGTTAGTCATTTTAGTGTAATGTTTTTTACTCAAATCTGCGATATTTGCTTTGATCATTTTTAACTATCCTCGTGGAATTCTTTAAGAAATGTGCCAGGTTCAAGATTTAAGGCCATCTTAAGACATTTGTTTTAACAATTTGTATTTAATTATTATATATATAATTAACAATAATTGTTCTAATACAATATCTAATGAGGGTAAAATTAAGCCGACTTTTTATTTAGTATAACATGATGATTATTATCATGTTTTTAAAGGTATTTATTACGATAATCCTTATAATAAATAGGAAAAAGTTACTAAAACCCACTTGTTTTTAATGAGATAATTGCTCGATAAAAAAATCTAAATTTTTTTTTAGAATCCATATTTTTTTTATTATTAGGACATTTAGAAGTGTATCTACATTTTTATTAAATATAACACATAAATTAGTTAGCTATAAGTACACAATTAATAAAATATTATATATAATCTATAAATTTTTCAAAACAATACTTACAACTTTATTTTATTTTGGTCTAGTATTTATTTGTTTTTTAAGACAGCATAGTCATATTTTATAAATTCTAGATGTGTTTATTTTCCTAACTTAATAAGTAAATGCAATGTTGCCAAATCACATAATCTTACTGGATTAGTTACTGGAATAAGTTTATTCAATACATAAATGTAAGTAACACCACCTCAAAATCATTTAATCAGCACCTAAGAGTTAAAAACCATTTTTTAAACGTTATCTAACGTTTGTGTAAAATTTAAAAAATATTTTTATGTTGAAAATACTATCGAATGAAATTTTTTTTTGAAAAAATTCTAAAAACTGCGTAATAAAGACTATTTTTTAGAGGTAACAATATTTGATTCATGATGTAAAATGTCGTAAGTTTTCATATAAATTTGCATATTTCTATCAAATAAATTCAGCGGCGAAAGGTAAAAGTGAGAAGCAGAGTATACATTGTTTTATTCCTATCATAATTGTTTATAACCGGTACAGCCTTAACGCTTCGTCGACACATTAAAACCCCTTTATTGATGGAGTGCTTGTAGACGATGTATCTTTATGAATATATAATTGAAAATGTGACTTTTCCATCAGAAATATAATCTTGATTGTATTTGATAACTTGCTATAAATATACACCCACTAACTACCATTGGATATTCATATATTTGATTTCCATCCGAATAATTCTCGTTAATTACTTTAATTACATCTGAAACCGGTGAACCGGGATGATGGGACAATGAATAGTCTATAATGTGACGTTATTTTGTTGCGTTAATTCTACTCCAACATCAAAATAAGATAAATTCTATATAATAAAAATCTGAATTGTTGAATATTTAAATCTTTAAAATACGAGGGTCTCTGTCGCATTTAAATAAGTTTCACACAAAAGATGTTTATTTTTCAAAAGAAACTTCATTTAAAAGCATTGAATATAAGGGGTGGATGAATAAGAATTCTGGAGTTGACATCGGTGATTCGTTAAATTTGATCCGAATATGGAAAACTTCAACATTCGGCGAAAAGAGATTCTTTTGTAATGGAAACCTGAACTTCGGTCACCAAATGAAATTGAAAATTCGCATAATGATTCACTTCTTTTTACAGAAAAAAAAACTTTCGTCCCTCTAAACAATGGAAGCTTTGTGTTTTCGGTGAAAACGACGCCTTTAGAGACGGTACATAATTTATCAAAAAATAAATCTCACCACCATCCCCGGAATCGCAAATACTTTAGAAAATTTGACGGCTTTTGTTTTCGAATATTCAATTACAAAGCTTTATTTACGAAATGAAATTTCACGTGTATTCAAAATTGATGAATAAATATTTGAATGTGATGGGAATTCCGGGATAATGGCAAGAGACGTATTATGAGGAAATTAACGATGACCCGTGCACCCATCCTGGATATAAAAATGTTTTATTGGAGGTTGTAGAATGAATACAATAAAATTTGAGGGGGTAGTGTTGATAAAAGAGGGCCGAGGGGATGGAGACTAGAGCAGTTGATTCCAGGGGTGGTGGAAATGTCGAACCTATGGCGGGAAGTTACAAGTAGAAAATTTGTTTTTCTCTCTCCATAGGACCTTTAATTAACATTGAAGAGATTGGAAAGTTAAATTGCGACCGGCACTTGCTTGGGAAAGAATTTTTCATCCATCGCCCTTTCAGCATAGACTCTTTAAAATAGACTATTTCTCTGATTCGATACTTCGAATTCCTGTAGTTGTTTTTTTTATATCCGAAAGAGAATTGACAGTTTTCATCCCCGTACCATAAAAAAAGGAAATTTTATTCCGACACCCCCCTTTGCGCCCAGGGGTTTAGTGGTTGTGGTACGTGAAGTTTGAATACTTTCAAATCAATACAAAAACAAAATACTTTTTTTTCAAATACAATATTTGTCAATGCAGCCTGACAAGCAATCACACAGTTAACCAGGACCCCCGAGGAAACCATTGTAGATAGCAATCACGATCAGGTTGTATATAATATACAATAAACGAACATGAGCATAGGGGATGCAATCCGTGGGATGGTGAATGTGTATTTAAATTGAAATGGTGACTTTATATTGGTGCTAATCTCATTCGAGTAGACAATGATGTTTTCATAGTTTGTCCCCTGGGTGAATTATTATTCAGTTTATATTATGCCACTTTGTACTATGCTTACTCCACAATATGATTATTAACAAGATTATATCGGATATCAATGCATTATTAGATTATTAAATGATAACAACTACAACATGATATACATTTTCTTTTTATTGTACAGAACTTTAGACACGTGTAGAGATAAACTAAGTAACCACAAATGACTTATGAAGATAAATGATAATGATTGACATTTTTTCTACAAATACAAGAAACAAAGTGTAAAACAATTTCATCTCAAGCCAGTATAATATAATAAATAATATAACTTCACTTAAATATTAACAGACTCACTATTACTTTTATCAGAACTGCTTATTTATAATCCATAGTTATACAATGCAGTTTATATAATTCACTTAGTATGTATGAATATATAATTTATATTTATTTTATTATTATTTATTTATATTATTTTGAGAGGATTTTTACAAATATGGTTTTGTTAGACGCAACAAAATGTACATTCATTATCTTTTGTTGATCTTAATTACTACTAGTTACACATATTACCCACAGAGCGGCTCTGTCCGACTTGATGCGGAGCCGAGTTGCCACTTACAATCCAGGAAATCAGAATAAACCTGGATCAACGCGAACGATCGGGATTTTATTAATAATTTCCCCGATGTCCCAGTCATTAAAGCCGATTAAATCATTTTAGTGGATTTGAACCCATGACCACAGACTATTGTGATTCTTCAAGTTCTTTTATAGGAACTTCATTAAAATTGAATACACACAAGTGTCGAATAAAAACTGTAGTATATTTCAACAACGTTAACGTTGTTTTTTGATATTTAAAATGTGTTCATAAAAAAATATCTTTTCACAGCTGAAAGAAAAATTGAATTAAACCGAGTGTTCTGAGTACATGACACGATGGAGTAAAAATTCAATAGTGCTGCGTCAACGGGTCATTCATGCAAGTGTCATACTGTCAGGTTTAAATTGGTGAATAGAAATTTAAATAGATCCATTGGTGATGTAAAGCATGCATTTTTCACATAATAATTCACTTCGAAATATTCTACCCGCCATTTCGATATCCAGTATCACGTCGACAAGAGCTGCATGTTTTAAGATTATAGTCATCCGGTAAAGGGGGCTTTCTTCCTCCATCTTATGGAAAATTATTATTACAATTTCTTTATTATGCATAAGTTTTTACAGTGATTGATAGAACAATACATCTTTGGAAATATACTTAGGTGTACAGAGTGTTTACATCTTTTTACCTATAACTAACATGAGAATGTTTTATTTAAATTTGACATGAGTAATAGTATTTAATTATAGAAAGAATGGGAAAAAAATAAAAACCCATTTACAAATTTGAAGATTAATAAATAATAACAACGATAAAAACAATATTAATAAAACAGTTACAAAATATAATGCTTAAAAACTAAATAACAATTTGTTTGGGTAAAACCAAATTTGAGTTGAGTGGATTATTGGAAATTTTATTTTATTTTTAAAAATAATATCAGTTTTGGAAGTTCATTGGTAAAATGAACTTACGTTTCCTCGAGACATATTTGGTTTTATTTACATGTCTTATGATTGGGTTAGTCGGGAAGTTAGTCATTTTAGTGTAATGTTTTTTACTCAAATCTGCGATATTTGCTTTGATCATTTTTAACTTAATGTCCTCGTGGACTTCTTTAAGAAATGTGCCAGGTTCAAGATCTAAGGCCATCTTAAGACACTTGTTTTGGACAATTTGAATTTTATTAATATGACTTTTTGCCGCAGTAGACCAAGCTGGGCATCCGTACAAGAGAATCGGTCTGATAATTGATTTATAAAGAAGTAGCTTATTCTTGGGTGACAGCTGACTACGCCTGTTAATAAGTGGATATAAGGTGTTAATAGCCAGGTTGCTCTTGTCCACAGCATATTTTACATGCTTGGACCAGTTCAACTTGGAGTCTAAGATAACTCCCAAATACTTGACTTCTTTGAGCCAAGGAATTTGTTCGTTATTGATATTAAGAGGGGGGATGTGGGATCTCTTTCTTTTGTTAGTAAATATTATTGCTTCAGTTTTACTCTCGTTGAGTTTTAATTTCCAGCGAGAGTAATACTGTGTTAGTAGGTCTACAGATGCTTGGAGGCGTCTACGAATTGTGTCTAATCTGTAAGATGATGTGAATATGGCGGTGTCATCCGCGTAAAGAGCTAAGGAGCAATTACGAGGAATAGGGATGTCATGGATGAAGAGATTGAAAAGATAAGGAGCGATAATACTTCCTTGCGGAACTCCCGCAAGGATTGGATGCTGTACAGATTTAACATTGTTAATATCTACTGAGAATTTTCTGTTAGTAAGATAAGATTGAATAACTTTGGTGAGATATGGTGGAGTGTTAGTGTTAATTAGTTTGTGAATGATACCATCAAACCAGACTACTTCAAAAGCTTTGGCAAAGTCCAGGAAAATCATTCCCGTACTTTTTTTATTATTAAAATTTCCTCTAACATGCTGTGAGATTCTTGTTAGTTGTGAAGTGGTACAATGGCCCGGTCTAAATCCGAATTGTTCATTAGGAATGACGCAATCCAGAGTTTTTCGCAGGCGGGTTAATATGACTTTCTCTAGGATTTTACTCATGCAGGGGAGGAGACTGATAGGACGATAGCTACTGGGAAGGGATTTGTCTTTACCAGGTTTAAAT
The DNA here is from genome assembly GCA_022606485.1 of Agraylea sexmaculata. Lineage (NCBI taxonomy): Eukaryota > Metazoa > Arthropoda > Insecta > Trichoptera > Hydroptilidae > Agraylea > Agraylea sexmaculata. The sequence continues at coordinate 125,506 of JAGTTH010004485.1, read as the reverse complement.
ATAGGGACTACTTTAGCTGCTTTCCAATTATCTGGAAAATATCCAAGAATAAGACACGAGTTAAATATTTTAACCAAACAATCAAGAGCCTTTTGTGGTAAGTGTTTAATAAGAGTGTTGTTAATGTTGTCGTGTCCTGGTGATTTTTTATGTTTTGAGTTTTGAATAATATCAGAGATTTCAGAAAGAGTTACCTCGTCAATCTCACATTCAGAATAGTTGTGAAGATTCCTAATTGACTTAGTAACTGCTTGTTCTGTGAGACTATCTGTAGTGTCATTATGTGTCAATGTGTGTGCTTTAACGAATGTTTCAGCGATGAGATCAACTTTCTCCTGAGCCTTGTAAATAATTTTATTACAGTCTTCGCTCCAGAGCGGAGGGATAAAGGATGTTTTTCTAGTCATCGACTTACACATCTGCCAAAGTGAGTTATTTTGCGTTTTGAGAGACCTTATCTTCTGTTCCCAGGATTCATTTTTATGAATTTTAATTTTATGTTTAATTTCTAAAATTAGCGCATTTATGACAGATTTGAGTTTACAATTTCTTTTCTTTCGCCACTGATTCATTAATCTATTTTTTACATGAATTAAGTCCACAATTTCAGATGGAAGTTTGTTCTTAAAAGAATTGTTAATGGTTTTAACAGGAATATATAAGGCGGCGGCGTTCTTAATAGAATCTGTGAGTGTAGTGATTGCATTGTCAACGTGAAATGTGTTGTTAGTGTCGAATTTAAGTGTAACGTTATTGTTAATATGAGTTTTGTAAGCGTTCCAATTAGCCGTCTCATAACTAAAGAAGGTTTTTTGGGTGATTTTGTAATTTCCGCCGATGTTAAATACAATAGGGAGATGATCGGAGGAAAGTGACTTTATTACGTCAACTTCGGTGAGAGAAGGACAACCCTTAACCACTGCAATATCAAGGATGGATGGATATCCTTTGGGTGGGAAATGCGTTGGACTTTCGGGGAAAAGGATACGAAAGTCTTTTTTATCACAATATTCTCTTAGTAAACGGCCATCCTTATTTCCGCGAATACAGTGCCAAAAAGTGTTTTTACAATTAAGATCACCAGCAATTATAACATCCTTACCGAGAGACATAATTTTGTGGATATCATCTTGACAAATTTCTATTTTGGGTGGCTTATAAACCGAGGCAATAATGTGAGTTTTATTATTAATAGATACACTAATTGCTATTGCTTCAATTGAGTTAGTATTACGAATTACAACTTTCGAATGACATATAGAGTCTTTCATTACGATTAAAACACCACCCCCTGTTTTGCAAACTCGATCGTTGCGGAGTATTACAAAACCTGGTCTTCTCAGAATTATATTTGTATTAAGAAACGTTTCACTTATCAATGCAATGTCAACACTTTCTCTTAACATAAAGTCAATCATTTCGTCGAATTTATTTGAAATTCCCCGGGAATTCCAAGCAACAATCTTAATATTAGAACAGTGACTAACCTTAGACATTATCAAGCGATGCGGCGAGCTCCATGATGAGATATATCCTTTCATTCTTTGTCTGACATGTCTTTAGCTTCCGCTGAAGCTCTTGAACCTTCAATACAAGAGTCATCAGGTCTCCTATCGGCATATCAGCACTAGTGGGCGTGGCTTCGTAAGTCGGCGATGGATCAGTCGTCTTTGGAGCCGAGGCAGGGGGAGTACCTCGGGCGATTTGAGACCAGGTCTGGCCTCCAGCGGGGATTATCATCGGCGATGCGACGACTGGGTTAACTCCTGGACCACGAGTCACCTGTGACCAGGAGCGACCGCCCGTGATATTCGGTGGCGGCGCAAGAGAGTATCGGATGACTGGCTTCGTCGGTACAGTCGATGGCTTTGGGGCGGCCCTTAATTCGCGATATCTCAGGCGTTTAGGGCAGTCTCTGTAGTTGGCGGTATGATCACCGCCACAATTACAACATTTGGCTGGAGTGTCCGGCGTCTTCATGCATGACGCCGTTGAATGATCTCCTCCACATTTTACACATTTGTGTGGCTTGTTGCAGTTGGCTGCTGCATGCGAGAATTCTTGGCACCTAAAACATTGCGTGGTGTTTTGATTATTGGTGTACTTTTCTATGCTTATTTTGCAATGGCAAAGGAATTGAATTTTTTTGAACATATTCATATCAGTACTCGGATCAAGATGTATGAGGTAAAGAGGATTTCTAGTGGGCTGTCCGTTTTTTCCCTTCATTTGAAAAATGTTAAGAAGAGTGAAATTAAGTTTACTGATTTCCTCTCTGATTTCATCCGTTGAAATGAGAGGAAGGCCTTTGATGACGCATTTTTTTGGCTTTTCATCTTTTATGGTAAAAGTATGATACTCTTTCTCGAGGGATTTAAGCCCAGCCTTTAACGTGTTGAAATCTTCCAAGTTGCGAGTCTGAATGCGAACCTGGTTGTTTCCTTTATAGTTAAGGTTAAAATCGGACTTAGTGAATTTTTTATGAGAGTGATGTTATCCGAATGGGTTGAAGCTTTTAGAAAAATGGGAGGAATAATGCTCTTTGATTTGGGAGACGACAATTTTACTTCGTTAAGAGACGCGAATCTGTTATTGGATGGGATAGTAGTTGTATTTGGGGTAACGGCTCTAGGACGTTTGGCAGGATTTTTGGGTTGGAAGAATCCATCAATTGATGTTTGAGATACTGAAGTAGACGGAGACATTGTAATTATACGGTGTCATAGATAAGGAATTGAAAAATAAACCGGTACAACCTGATTTTTGTTGATTGATGTCGGGAATTTCGCTTTCGAAATAACTCGGGAATGAGTGTGCACGTTGGGTAAACACTTCACAATTTAGAAAGTAGAATAGCTGCGAAAGAGGTCTGCACCCTTCAAGCGTTCGGTAGCGAATGATCTTATGGAAAATGGAGTGTCTGATAAAGCAGGTATTTTCACAAAGAAGCTAAAAACTATTACTAGACTAGTCTCGGCCCTACACGCATCATAATAAGCATCCGCTCAAGCTCGTAACTCGGGATTTCAAATGGAATAGCTAAAAGCACTTCCCTGTGCATCACCCATAATAAAAACTTTTACAACCAAATTATTGATCTATAAAAACCGTATATATATGTATATATTTTGGTGCAGTTAAATGCTAAGCAGCGGTTTGGAATACGAATGGGGTGCTTATCAAAATGATGAGATAGAGCAAACACTGTGTCAATGATTTCACAACTATTTATAAAGCCTGTCCTCTTGCTAATAACCTGCCACATAAGTTCACAGACGATTCTGAAACTTACTATATCGGCTACTAAAACTTTGTTAATTAAATCTTGAATGAACCAACCCTTGCTAATATTTAAGAACCTCGCTTAAACGGATAATTATTTAGAACTAATGAACTGACACATTTAACAAACGTTTTCTATTTAATTAAAAACATTTAATTTTTTTATCAATGTTGTTATTATTACCATGAAAATGGTTGTGTGAGTATCGAGTGCAATCCCTTATTATGTTATAGAAGAAGGCACCCTTCTCACGGTTCAACAACTTCGACGGATGAAATTCTTAAAAAGCTCATGAAAGTTTCATGGCAGCGTCGAGCTTCGGGCTGAATTTCAGCGTCGCGTGTTCAGACGAATCTTTTACCCATCTTCCCAAGAAACCGCAACATGAATCTAATGATGTTGATATAATTCTGACTCAATTTTTTTATTTATGATTAAATATTATATTTACATATACCCTATTTTATTTTGGGAAACATAAAAGAGTCAAATTTAAAAATAAACATGACTTATGAATAAACGCTATATTTTTTTAAGCAAATTACATAACAACATTATAATATATATAATTGTCTAACTGTGTGTATGTTATATGTCTGTCTGTCTGTATGTCTGTCTGTACGGGTCAATCCCTCAACCATCCTCAGCGTATACAGAGTCGCTATATACAGAAAAATAGTCCTTAATATATCAGGGTACAAGCATTAAAATTCCGTGTGCTCTTAAGTCTTTATGGAACTGAGCCATATATTCAAAATAGAATAGAATATTTGGTAGTGAGACTGCATTGAAATTTGTTGATTATTGAAGATATGCGAAAGTAGCCCTTAATATGTATCGAATACCTTCGAGATATCGTATACTTTCGTTTGAAATATGTTTGCTGTCCGTATTGTTCGTAATTGTATGAAACGTAAAAAATGTTCATTTTCAATGATTGTTTAAACTATATAATTGGACATTTTCGAAATAGTAAAATAGTCCTATTTGACCGGCAACTAATGTAGATTCATCGATTATATATAACACGTTTCATGTCTCTGTCAATAGAAGGTAGTTAATCGTAATCTGTAAAATTTTATATATTCAATTCAAATTTTTTGACACATGAAACGTAGTGTTGCCAGGTCTATAAATAATTCAATTTAAATATTTAATCATAATTAATACATATCTAAAATCTCGAAACGGGTATTTTAATGATAATATTATTAAATTTATTTCAAAATAATTTTAAAGATATTTAATAATGCATAATAAATGAAAATTCTCAAAAAAAGTATTTATCGGGAGACTCGCTTTTTAAATATTGTGATAAGTGTTGTCATCATATGAAAACCGCGTTATATTATTTTATTAATAATTTTAATAAAAAAATTCAAACTTCTTTCAAATGAAAAAACAAACAACGTATTATCTTCGTATTAAAAACAAATCAGAGCATTTAAAAATATTAAATAATTTCATAATATTGTTAGATTTATTTAATTTGATAATGAATTACATTTTCATACTTCATTTTTTAAATCAAAAATTTCTTCTAATCGATAAAAAAAACACTTTAAAGCAACAATGAAATCAAAACTCAAAGATAAACGTCCTATTAAAAAACCAGGCAGAACATAAAAAAACATTAACAAATTGAAAATTTCAATTAAAATTAGTATATTATATTTTGATAGTTGGCCCTGTCTTATGTGACACACAGGCTTACCATTTTTCCCCATTCATTCAAATATTTACACTTCTCCCTTACTTCCTTTACATGCATATTTTTTGTACATCTCCCGTTATTCTTGATGCTCCATAATGCTTTATTCATGTTAGGCTTTACCTGATTTTCGATGGTCATAGTACATCAATGGATAAGAACATAAAACTATAGAGAAAACAAAATTTTCAATATAAAGCTTTATTTGTTATTTATTCATTTCCAGTTTTTTTATCTACCTACAAAATAATTGTTTATAAATATAGCATGCATATTATCTTCAAGCCCACCAAATAACTTTGTGCTTTTACGGAGCGAAAATTTATTTATCATGATTATTTATTTATTTTTTAGTTAAAGTTTGTGAATATGAAAATGTCTTGAAGTCGCATAGAAGATCATTCTTTCCCCTCGTTTATATATATATTGATTATGTAAATATCCTTATTTAAAACGTTAAACGTTAGTCCCTTGCATATTTCCCTCTGATTCTATCAGCAAATTCGATGCTTTTTAAATTCATAACCCAAAATAAAATAGGCCCTTTGATCTGCCATGAATGAACATCGTATTTGAATATGATTGGATATTATAAAATTGAATTATAGCTCGCGTGATTTGTTTCACCGAGTGATGTATGTTCGAGAATTATATTTTTCGCCGATATATAAAATATATATTTTTCAAGGCTTATTTTCACTTATAATATGCGGTAACACGCGTTCTCCCTTATGAAATGTGAATAAAAAATAACGAAATGAATCAATCGAAGGCGCCTATGTCGTCTGAAAGAAATATATTCAAGTCTCGTATGTTCCAAGGATGGAAAAACGTACAACGCACAATAAGACATGCTTTTTGTTTCAACATCGAACATTTTATAAGAAAAATTCACACACGAAATCCTCAAGAAGGAAATAGTCTATCGCTTCGTATCCACAACAAATCTATACCTGTAAAAAACTGTTTTTATTCATGAAAACTAAAATATATATATATTTAAATGAACACGCTTCCCATTATACTTATATTTATGCATTACGAGTATATTGGAGTTGTTTTATTTTATTGTCATGTATTATTATTAGAGAGAATCGCTTGTTTTTCGGACAGCTTGGTGGTGGAATGGAGTCGTTTCTGATTACCTCGAACAAGACTCCATCATTTGGCAAATCGGATTGGCGGGCAGAAATTTATTTATCTTTTTTATATTCCAGTCACGATTGCTCCAAAAAAAAGCCTTCGTTACAGTCCCTCAATTACACTAAATGTTACGCCAATATTGATACCATACCTGTTCCGGAAACAAAAGGTTGATCGAAAAAAACTAAAACTGAATATTTCCAATTTGTACGCCTCTGTACAAGAAAATAGCTTGTGCTGTTTATTCATTATTCGGAGAAAATATAAAAGAATCATGAATATCATCCAATCTAATAAGGCAATTCAATGGTTATTAATTCAATTCAATGATAATAGTATTAGTAATCAATTCAATGATAATAGTATTTTTTACTTTCGACTACTAACATACCCAACCCAATAAAATACTGTGGAAATTACAAAAAAAAATTGTTCAAATTATGGAATTCCACCAAGAAGTCAAAATTATCAACAATTTAAACAGTTACTACTGTTATAAGTCTAAAAAACAAATTGAAACTTACTTAGTTCATTTCAACATTGATAGGAATCCTATAATGAAATTGGTTGAAAAAAGTTAACAGTTTGTAATCTTAAATTCGCTCATAAATCCAAATACAATAACTTGAAGTATCAATAAATTATGAAAAGGTTGAATCGAGACAGTTTATTAGAATATTAATCCAATTATTACGACCGTTCAAATCGGAGGCGTTCGCTAACAAATGAACCGCTTTAGGCTGATATTATAATTCGTCATAAATTGATTATTTTAATTTATTTAAATAAATAGTGTGGTCAAGTGATGATGACAGGGTCTGCAGCACGTTGAACACTGATTGCTTCCATACATTGTGACTGTCTCAGCTCTTTCTTCAGAGCCCAGCACAAAGATGCTCGTTTTCCTTATGCTTCCTCTACCATTCTACTGAAATATACGACACATTTACAACTCTTACATCTGCACTCTATTCATGAAACTATTGCACAGCAAACAATATTAAAAAATATTTACATGAAACAGACTTCATCGCCTATGACTGTATTGTATGTAGATTTGATCAAAGTAACAAAAAAATCAATGCTTCAATAACATGCATTGCAATATTTGTACTAGGAAAGAACTAATTCACACTTACATTATTAATCACATTACATTAAACAAAGTTATTCGATTGAGTATGACAAAAACTCACATTTTGTTATGAGATGAGATATTATATTGATTTAATTAAAATAATTAACAAGACATACCTCATGCATTAAATTATTTTGAAAATTCAGTGGATTTTTTATGTTTTTCATAATATGAATTTCCAATAAGGTAAAGATAAAATGTTTTTAAGACATAAGAAGTACATATCTATAATATTTGCATATAATATGACATTGGAAAATAAATAATTCATTTAAATAAAAGTGTGATGTTTTCAGGTCATAATATTTTAATAAAGTGAGTTTTTGTAAAGTGAGTCATTCAATCGTGATTATTTTTTTAAATGATTATTAATTTACAAATAAAACAGCTACTAATAGATATTGCTTTAGTACGAATGAGTTTATATTAAATTGGTTCTTTAATAATAAAGCTGTATTTATTAACACTCGATCCACGGAGTTTTTTTTTGCAAATTACCTAAAAATTCAATGATACATTATACGGTATTTAATTTTTTTGCCTTTTCAACTGCAAAGGCATATAAAAACTGTTTCTCCTTGATTCTATATTTTATAGTTTTCATCTAAACAAAATACCAATAAAATGTACCTTTTCGGTTTATATTAGCCAACTAACACGGCCATTAAAATCCAACGTATTGTTTGGTGAATCAGAAACATACGTGGAGTAATTTTAATAATTGAAATTACACGGTGAGAATAGTATTTTAGACGCTGTCACCAGAATAATTATTTGTGAAGAGTAGGCAATCTAGACAAAGCTCACTCTGTTACCATATGGAGAATATAGATACACATTTAGATCTTTGTATTATAGTAATAGGAAGTTATGTAGAATAGCGGAGATTGTTGTATCCCAGTAATGCTTTTATGTGAAACATCCTTGGTTTTGCTTTAGTGTTATATTCATACGCGGGATTGTGCCAAATGATAAAGGATGCTGCTTCATATTAATACGAATACAACTCCTAAACATTAAAGTCCATTCATTAACACCAACAATATTGTGATTAATCATTTTATTGAATGTGATAATTTCTTGGTGCATAATCCATTAATCAATTGTCTTACATCAATTATACACCCGTCAATTGACAACGAGACAAGGGTTGTATGTAATTAGGTAATCAGGTTGATTTTGAGGAATATTGATGATATATATCGTGGAACCCATGGGTTTTGTACTACGGAAGATACCGATATACACCTTTTATATTAAATCAAATCATCTGATATAATATATTTATCCTTATAATTTTAATAATCATATTTGTCCTGAAACACATTCGTGATGAAACAAATCCGTTTAATTTATCATTCACTTCGAGAATTTTATATTTCAACATACAAAAGTAAAGAAGTATAAATTTTTAGTAGTTACTTTTGAAACAGAGTGAATGTTAGTTAAAATATAATATAGAGATGTAAGGGATACTAGTTTGTGCTTGTTTATTTGGGTCACCGCATGATGGTGACTCTTTCTCTAATGTAAATTGTTGTTTAACCCTTTTCCTCGTCATCTTTATTGGATGGATATTATGTATCTAGACATCATTAAAGTCCCAATGCTTCGAATAACTTCATTAGAGCTCTTTTAAGCCAAAACCTTTTCAAATGGCTGCATAATAGAATATTCACAATATTTCAACAATTCGAATGCTCATGGACAAGTATTTACTTCGGTGGTTATTTATTTTAAAATTAACTGCTCAATTAAATAAAAATAGGGAGAAATGTTAATTGATTATTTGAGTATTTAAAGACATGGTCGGAAGCGATAAGACTTCTTAAATGTATGTATTGAGGGGAATATTTCCCAATCCGAAATATCTAAATTAGTTATTCTTAAATTAATATTTTAAAATATTTTCATTGAAAAATATCATAGTTTACCGATTCACATTCACTTTACAACAAGAAAAATAACTGGTGGGATAAGTTTATTCTTCATAATATAACTTTCATTAGCATTACCTACACATCCAATTGTTAACGAGCAACGGCGACTTCAAGTTCCAGAATTAGTAATTGACAAACTCTTGGAATAAACAATTATTCAAATGAAGCCTTATGCCGCGGGCTCACAACTAAAAAGCAAAATGAAAGGCACAAAAGAATTACAATAAGTCCAAAGAGGAAAGAGACGCGGAAGCGGAAAGCCAACAGAATGTCATTTGCAATCGCTCAGTTTTGTGTGCAAGATAAATAGTCGAGAAGACAACGCGTGAAATTTTCCATTTTATCACTTCCAGCTTTCCAGTTGGGGTAAAAGATGTAAAAAGTGTGATATTTTTTGAAGCGTGGCGCAGAGTTGAAATTTCCGATCTGTTGCTTTGATAAACGACATTTGCGACGCCCGTTGACTCAAAAGCGGTGCATCCTTCAAGACAATTCCTATCTTGGATTCAACACACGTTCAATATACAGATAAAGCCACATCGATAGCTTATTTGATCTTATTATTTAGAAAACATAGTAAGTAATATTTAAAAAATCAATAATAGTCGTATTATTATCTTTGATAGCGAGCCCTATACATGTGCCCTATTTTTTATAAAAAATTGTATTTATTTACTACAAGTTAAAAAAAGACCTCAGGTTTGAGGGGTGTGGCTACATCACTGTAGTTATGGATTACAATCCTGTTTGAATTAAAAATATTTCTTTGTATATTGCAACTGATCTGATCTGGAATAAAACGCCAATAAATCGTCTGGTTCCAATACTAATTTCCTGGATTTTACGGGAAATATTTAAGCAATTATTAAGTCTGGCTAAGTAAACCTATTGCTGTTTTATGTGACTGTAATAGTTACAAGATTACCTACTAGGTCAAATATAGAATAAATTTACACAAAAAGTAATAACAAGTACTAAAAGAGCTTCCCGCGGTGAATACATAACATTAAAATGCTGTGTGGTCAAATTACCACCACGAGTATTAATTTTATTTTTAAAGAATCACTTTTTGTTGTTTATTAATATTAGTAAATATCATAATTGATTGATATTAAAATAATATTTATTATCAATGTGCAATTGAGTAGATTTATTTATTTTGAAGGAGAGCGGGCTATTTTTCGTTCACTATTCGCAGTGTGCTTTATGGACCAAAGTCCCGTCTGGTTTCTAACATATGGTGGAGGCAAATTATATGATATTTGAGATGGCCGCGTGCAAATGTCATATGAAATAGGTCACAAAGGCTAGTAGTATTTTTGGTGAATATAAGTGAAAGCAATAAAATATGATTTATAACTAACGATGTGCACACCACAATGCTCCCAAATGGTGTATGATTGTCCCAATTGATTTTTTCTAAATCGTATATCTTGACGTTTGATTATTAATACTTCTAGTACCATCATAAATAAATGTCCATTGTGCATATTAATAAGTCGGATTATATGAAATACTAGCGTAATAGCTAAGGGATTAGGATGCGTTGCTATTTATACTGTGTTCAAATCCTGTTTAAGTCAATAAAAAAATAATCTATCATTACGAATGGGAGATTGGGATTAATATTTAGAAAATCCCGATTGATCATCTTGATCCAGGGTAACTATAATTTCTTGGATCCTAAGGTAAGTACTGAGGCGATTAGTTAGACAATGACCCGTCTAATGAATTAAAATGTTGTTGTTTCTAAAAAACTAAATTTTCTGTAACCTTTTACAAAATGCTCTTTTGGGTGTATATAAATAAACAAATAAATAAGTGTACGGTAAATATTTCATACTAAAGAGAAGATGGTAAGGTGTTGAAAAGCTAGGAAGCCATTTATTTCTCCGTCCGATTGTTTTCTCGGGAATTTTATATTTCCGTAGACCGATAATAATGATAGAAGTAATAGAATACAACATTCTATGAAGACCACTTTGATGAAATTCCAATCGAATAACGATAGACCATAATCACAATTAAAATTTTAGTCTACTTGACACTTCTCTGTAAAAATATTATATCCTAATTTAAATAGTTTTGGATAAAATTTATGAAATTTATAGAGTGTTCTACAAAGTTTTGATAATATGAAACGTCAGAGTTTCCCATGCAAAACAAGCTGTGCATAAGATAAACACCAGACACTTTCGAAAGAATAAATGAAAGTTCCATAGGGCAATATGGGTATAATGGTAGCCTGTAAATATTTGCTATAAAGGTTGTAGTATAGTGGGGTGTGTTAGTGAGGGTGTGCAATATTGGGTGTATAGAAGAAGGCGGTGACCCGAGTTAAAGTCCAGTACATTGCTACGCCGTAGACGTGACCCAAGCTGGACGCGCTACGCCATCAACTCTCCAAATGGGAATCGCCAATACAATTTACAAAGCGAAAGAAACTATTTTTCTACACTTGCACTCGCTACTTTCGTTGCATTGCATTGTACAGCTGTAAACATTCTTCGTCTTCCCAGGATCCACCTTCCGTTGGTTTTTCTCTTAAACTTCTTTGTCTTTCCCATCTAAACCTTTATACTACGAATAAGCACTCATCTTTGTACTTTTGGATATGTAAGAATAAACTATGAGTTTAATCAAACTTGATCATATTGCACTACAATTTGTATAATTTAATTTAATATAATCCCGGATTTTAGAATTAGGTGAGTAGTAAGGAGAAAGTTTATAAAGATATTCTAGTGTAAAGTTTTACCTATGTTCTTTAGCTTATAGTTCATAGTGATCTCGTGCATTACATACAAATGGGTTTCCTGCTATTCTCATATGATTTTAAAATAAACAATTATTTTTATAATATTATGAGAGTACGCAAAGGCATTGAATATAAAAAAATAGTATAAAGTTTTTGAAAATCGTAGTATTTTTTTCTCCATAGGTATTTATAAAACATAGTGAGAATAAAACGTTACTTTAATAATTTATGGAAGTACTCATACTGGTATACACAAAAATCTATAATAACCAGCATCTTTTATAAATTGAATTTATTTTATATATGTGATGATAAAACTTAAATGATAAAAAATAATTTTTACAAAAAAAATATAACATACCCAAGCATAATTATTTTTTAAATTATTTGTAAGCAGCTTAAGCGTAACCGGCTAAATGGGTATTGAGACTTATTTTGAAGGGTCAACGATTATTAAAATGTTTTTTTTATATATTTAATTAGTTTTTCAGTTAAATAGTAATACATAGTTTTATTAAACATGTTGTTAAGATGCTTCGCAAGTAGTGCCAAGTGTTTATTTAATATACGAGGACATGTTTCTAGTAAGTCTCAACGGAATAGATTGCTTCGTGCGTTTTGTTGGCATTGTGCATGAAGGTAGTAAATTAATGAAATATGATTACATTTCTCTTAAAACTTACAATCTTTATCACCGAATTATTTTAATATTTAACTTGATCAGACTCGATTTTAACAGCACATAGGGCCTCAAAGTAACATCGTTTGCGCCCTAATACGATTTTTGAGGCGTAAGCTTACTTTACAGCCACTGCTTCGTAACTCATTTAAATCTCTCTCGTATATAAATACTGTATATATACGAAGACTCGATTACCATAAAACGTGCAAGGTAACGAAATCACTCCACTTATGAATAATGCACACGAATTATCCCATGTTACGACAAATTATGAAAGAACGCCTCAAAGTCTAAAATACTTTCTACAAAGATATTGTCTACGGTGTGAACGCTCGCACATTTCAACGGGCTTCGTGTGATTCAAAATGGTAATTGAGGAAAGTATGTTCATATTAATCAAATTAGATGATGAAATGAGTATGAGCTTGTGATAATATTCTTACACAACGCCATGAAAAGAAGAATTTAATATTCTAATTGTAAAATAAACATGCTTTAGTTTTACATATTTGTATTCAATGCGATTGTTGGAGCGTCTTAATTAAATTATTTGGCAACTTATCAGTTAAGTATTATTTTTTAATTTTTTTTTATTAAAGCTGTTTTATTTTTAAATAAAGCACTACAATAAGTAGTATCTAAATTAAATAAATCTGTAGAAGGCATCCAAATATTAATAAAAATGCATGCTATATTTTATGTCTACGATTCGTTGTGAAAATGTACAAATTATGTTCAGTAAATTTGGGAATGTAATAATAGAATAGACAAGGCGTTGAAATGCATTATGCCATTCTTGGCAAACTAGAATATTTATGACGTTAACTTACAAGAATGAAAAATATCTATTTACACTATATTTAACAAGACGACTTGTAAAAATATAATAATATTTTTTAAGATATGTATAATTTTTAAAATTGTAGAGTAAGGTGGCATTTTTCCGAGGTGCTACGAATCCCACGTAATCAAATTTGCGAGGAACAAAAGTTAAAAGCGTGTCGTTTGTGGTTTGTTTACCTTATCTGGCTACAAAACTCGCTTGCTTTTAGCTGACTTCGACAATTCGTATGGCAGAAAGCTTCAACGTTGACCATTGTGTTCTTAATTTCATTTGCATATGAAAACGACTCGTCTAGTCTATTTGTTCTGTGATCATTGCCATGTATCATAATAATACACGTAAATATTTAATCTTTAAAACTGCAACGTGAACTCTCGACGGGGAATACATGAACCTAGACGACACTTGAAAACTTGTAGCATTTTAGATGAACTAAAGTGGTGTTTGAATTGTTTACTTGATGTGTCTTCTTGTGTGAAAGTTGTAAGGCGTCGCGTCGTGTCGCGAGGATAACTCCCATTTTATCATCATTTGCTCTTGGCATATGACAAATGTTTTAGAATTGAATAACAGTTTTCAATTCAAGTATAAAGGAATATTACAAATTATATTTGATTATTATTTATATTATTAAAGAAAGACTAACTAGGTATATGCACGAATGCACTGTTGAAGGGCTTTCGACCATGATTTTCAACGTATAGATTTTTGTATAGAGTGTATAGAGAAGTACTTTCAGTCACTGAATCCAATGCAACCTTTACTATAGTTGCAATATATGCATGTTTCTTTATAACCACCCTGTCTCTCAAATACACTCTCTTATACTGTGGTGTGCTGACATTGCTGCCACCAAACAAATACCTGAATGCCATTTACTGACTTTGCATATTGCCCAACGACAATTTATTGATTTCGATGCCGACTTGAGACAAACCATCATGAATAATAATCAGGACTTTAAATAACCTCCAAAGGTATTCAATCCCAATCGTATTTAAATTCTTTTTATTTTAAGAAAAATAAAACACAAGACAGAAGAAGAAAAGATAAATAAATGTTATCTTGCGTTGGTGATGATATAATTATTTCAACTTTTCCGGGATTTCAATTGATTCGCTTCCCAAAAGTAATCAATCAGACTGTTTAAATAACTGTAAACAAATTTAAGACAACACAGGTAAATAATCAAAAAATATTTCCAAGGAATTATTTACTGCTTGTTTTTGGGTTTATTTATTATTGGATAAGGTGCAAGTCCTCTCTTGTCCGTCTCGAAATGTGCCAATGATAAATTATCATCTATCAGTAACAAAAAAGTTCCCTTGGGGAAGAGGCAAGATAGTGGTAAAAAAAAAGTTCACATCTTTGAAACTCACAGAAAGATACAAAGTGAGGTGACAGGACAAACGCCAACCGCCAAACAGTCAAAGAAGTGACAAAAAACAGATCCTTTTTGCCCAAAATCTTTCCTAAAAAGACAAGTCTCTATTGTATATTTTTATACAGATACATAATTTCGTAACAATACATTCAGCTTTTTTTTAAATCTGTCACTAAGTCAATTTAATTATTAAATTAATTTAAGATCCCCGATAGAGGGCTTTTAATAAATGAAGAGGGCAAGAGACTAATTCGATGGGCTTACAAATTCGAATCACGTTTCCGACTTCACTAGGGTTATAATCTCCTCGAGAGAAGTCAGACAACACTAATGTATGTATTTTGATTAGAACCAAGAAGTACTTTTAATTATCACTTAACTCCATTCACTTGAAATTAATACGAAGCCAGCTAGACAGTTAAAACTAATGAGAGATATGTCAGTGCAAATATATCAAACAAACTCACAACTGTCAAATGCATTTGCAACAAAACTTTCCTACACTAATTTCATATATACATATATAATTAGACTTATAATTAGAGCAAAGATTATTTAATTATACGAAATTTAACTGTTAGTTTATTAAATTTATGAGGAATACGACGATGCTAATGATAAGTTCGCTTCAAAGTTCATTTTGTAAGCAAGCACATATTTTATAAAACAGTTATAAGCTTAGAGTTGACATAAGATTTGCGAATAATAAAAGCTGCATTTTTTTATGGTTATTTAAGATTTATATAATTTTTAATTAGCTGGTTAATCTATTTGTATAAGGCGATTATTTCTTATCTATAAAAAGAGATCGCATTTATATAATGTAATTTAATATAATATTTTCATTTTAAAAAATATAACAAATCTATAAGAGCTTTCTATAAGTTGACAAGTGTAACTAATACGAACAAATAAATGTATCTAGAGACAATATTTTTGAAATGAATTAGTTTAGATGAAATTTTAAATGAAATTAATTGTTAGTGTCAAGTGAATTTAGTGGATTTTTTTATCACCGTTTATAATCTATCTAAACAATATATCTATATTAAAATATCTATAATATAATAATCGTTTGAAAGTGAACATTATTTAAAAACTAGCATATTTACTCAAAGTTACATTTTGCTACTGAAAGGGGAATTGTGTTCAATCAAGTATACAAAATGTTTGTATTTAAAATGTTATCAAGGTGAAGTTTTCAGCACGTGGCGTGAAATCGAGAAGATCTTCATCGGAGCAAAAAACTTGAGGGAACGAAGCGTTAAAAAACGATAAACTGTATTTAATACCCAACGCCGTCGAGGCTGTGAAAAATTAGACAGTTGAAAAAAGCCTTAACTGAAGTCTCACTGGAGTATGAAATTAAGCAATCCACCACAAAGATGGAACGAGTGGAGGAAATTAATATTTACTCGATGACGGAAGTTCTACTCCACGCCCCCATGGAATTGTTCCCGGTCACCAATTTTGTCTTCACTTTATTACGGTTTACTGAAACAATCTGAAGATCGATATATTTTAACTCCAACTAAATACTCGTATTAGGTATTTTTGTTGATTTTTGGTTCAAATAATTAAATCATCTCATCGGTCTTGGATTGGAAACTGAAGAATTTTAATCTTGATATTATACATTTATTACTATATCAGTCAGTTTTCACGCAGACTTATTTAGAAAAAAAATTTTGGAATAAACACATAATTAAATGTGAATTTAAGGTTTACTTGATTTTAATTACTCGGATATGACTATAAATTGGGATTATTTGGGGACTAACATTCGATGAATAACAGATTTAACAATATTTTTATATTTTCTTTTTATAACAGTTTTTGTAGCCATAGGCATAATCTCCTTGGTAATCAGCTTTTATTTCCAGTATACAAATAATTTTCATAATATTCGTACGATGTCTGTTTCTGAAAGCTACGATTTTTTATACTATAATATATGAAACGACTCAATTTTATTTGAAGCTTTTAACTTTTTATGGAGTATATAATCCAGGTAAAAAAATAAATACAGAATTCTGTCAATAAATTATGTATCGCACAGCATCGATAAAAACCCCCTCTTTCGTTGATGAATATTAAGGGAGATTAATTAATAAAAGCACAAGAAAGAGTTTTATTTACGACCCGATTTTTCGATATCATATTTCAAATACTTGTTTTTTTGTTGAAGCGATTCTGTTCGAGGGGAAGAATTTTATTTTTTACCCTACGCCAGTCGAATGGAATTTCCTAATACGTCAGGCTTCCTATTAATCAATAGAGATTTGGAAATTTCAAGGTTTCCCCGAATTCTACGAAAACCTATCATTTAACTTAAGTTCCACGTTTACCAGCCTCTCTTTTGAAAGTTTCAATTAAAACTTTAGTCAACCAACTAAGGTACGTTTAAAAGTGAAAACCCAGACTCTTCGGAATTCAACACGCGTAAACAACATAAAACTATAAAGATGGCTTTGTCTGTTCTATTCTGTCTATAATAACCACTTTGATTGTTCAACTAACATTCAAGGTCTTCTTTAATATTCGTTCTAAAACTAATAATTCACATCATAAACTGCTGAAACTTATGGTTTATATGTAAAAACTCCTTAAATTATACATAAAGATATAACTAATTTAAAATCAGGTTGATTTTCGCAATATTATTAATAATTATATACGTAATAGCATCACAGACAGTTTTTACAACATCGGCACCTTAAATCGCCTAACTGATTTATAATTTTGCTATAGTATATTAAAAATAAACAAATTATATTTTATCGGGAGATCAGGAGTAGGAAATTAAAAAGATAGGCATTAGTAAACGATAAAATAAAATTAAGTGAAATACCTACAAAATAAATGTTATATCATTGGGTAGGTATGTGTTAAATAAACAAGGCAAATCTCTAACGTCTTCGATATGCAATTTATATTCTGTTAAAAATATATGTACATATTTTTGTACATTTAAGCATCGTCACATTATTCAGAGAAAAATACAAAATTAAATATAAAGATTTGGCATGAATTTTGTATTATTATTTAAATGAGTATAGAGAGTGTCACACCTTAGGTTGGATATTTAAAACAAGCCTGGGTATTCAGAATTAGTTATTTAGGTGTGCAGCTGTGCCTTTCCCAAGTACATGATATTCTATAAGCGATCATTATACTAGAAATTGTGTAATAGCCTTCAGTACAAAGCGAACCCAGATTGTGGTGTTCGATAGTACAATTAAGGGGAACTTATTGTCTAAAATACGGAAACTGCTTCCACTTTACTCTTGTCTTTCAATAAATACACAACAGATGCACACCCTACCATTATTATCATCCATTTGTTACATCCCTATGGGCCTATTCTACTTATGATTACAGTATATATCAAGTATTCAATATAATAATCTATGATATTAAATATAAATCCATGAAATGTTTATTGCATAATTCATAATAAATATAATTAATTCTCTATAAGGTATTTGTTATAATAATAAGTTATACCGAGGTGTGTTTCGTATTTATTTTACAAACCAGGTTATCATGAGAAGTCCGGCTCGAGATTCATTTACTATGTATAATTTATTCTTATTATGTATCTAATTTTAGTCGATATTATAGGGAACTTACTTAAACGTAATTATGTTAATATAAGGTTATTTATAGAGATATTTACGTTATTTACGTGATATATTTTAATAATCCCATTGTCAAATTATGACACAGGCTGACGTGGCGATACAATAATTATTGTGTCATTTAATAATATATATATACTACAATTTTCAACGAGCTTAAAAAATATTTTTTCTTTTCCCTTCAAAAATTATCAGCTTGGAGATAAGTTTTTTTACAGATATTATCCAACATAAATAGATATGTTTATTTAAGAATCTATATTAATAATACAATTTCCGTGATCGAGTAATATGAGAATGTCTATTTTAGAAATATTCCAGGAAATTAAATTCCCTCACATTGAATTACATTATATATTGAATAAATTTAAAATTATTTTGAGGCTTATTAGGTTTTCATTTTGTACCAGGATATTTTCATTATATGTATCCGTGAAGAAAAACTAACGGTGACTTACCGTCAAATCTCGCTCACCACAAAATACAAAACAAGGCAGTTCCCTTTATTTTGGTTGGTATACAATATCTAATTTGAGCCAGGAGAACAATGTGAATGGTTCAAAGACAATAATAGCGGTTCCAGTGTTTCTTGTTGTCTTTTACAATAGTAGAAGGGCTTTTATTCAACGTCGAGACGCGTCGCCCTTGTGATCTATTGCCCCTGCTCTTGTACCACACTTCCCAATACTTTATCCACTTCACATACTTTATTAATATTTATTTATTAAATAATACATATTTTTGTGTTTAAATATTACAATACCATTTTTACAAACATGTTTTTTTTTGTTTAATTAAATAATTGTATTACTAGGAACCAAGGACTTGGATGAGGTAATTCATCTGGAGGTAAAATATATCACGACGAGATTTGCCAATTTCATCCATGTCCGATCTTTTTTTAATCAAAATAATAATTTCTTAAAATAAATCAATAGTTTGATTTTTATTTAATTCTAAAGCAGCATTGAGATTTAAATGCCGTCATTTAATTTATTTTATTATATGTGCATAAATAAGTATCACTAAATGTCCATAATACCCCCATGACGATGACGAAGCAGTCAGTTGATATTTAAAAGTAAATCAAACAAAAATTTATTTTAAAAGCTTAAACAATTGTCATGCAATATAGCGCAGTCTTTTAAATAATATTATTGTGATGCATTTGAATGAGAATGTGAAGTGGTCAAAGAAGATTGCCGACTGGAGAAAACAAATTCATTAGGAAAGCCAACGGACAGATATCACGCTTTCTTGCCAAAGCAAAGTCGTTCTTTCATTAAAAACACTGAATAGTGGTTTTTACTCCTCAGAATAAATTTATCAACAACTCGATGTCCATACAATCCATAATTTTCTTAAATAGCTTTCAATTACACGGTTTTCAAGAAATATAAGTCATTTTCGAATTCCATATGCATTTAAAAATAACTGAACCATTTACTGAATTTTTATATTCATGTTTTTTTTTACACTTATACCGTGATGCTAAATAACTCTTCTTTTCGTTTAAATACTAATTTTATGTTTATTATCTCTTGCCTTTGTTTATCACAATTGTTGTTTGTATCTCGATATTTCATTAATGTATAAATCAATTTCTCATTACTATTTACTAGACTATCGACTCACGTATTTATAATAAATACAAAAATATTTAATTCAGTCATATGTATAATATAAGTATATGTTTTTAAAAATATTTTTTATAGTAATTTTAATAACCAAAAATAAATAAATAAAATACTTTCGATATGTAGGTACTAGGGTTCTTGTGAATGAAATAATATTATGTATAGAAATAATACATAATGAATAGTGTGTCGTAGTCGCGCTGTAGTCCTAATCTGAAACAACAATAAAAAAACAATATATTAATGATATATCTATTCTATATATACAATTTTTTATCATACACTATCTAAACTCTATAAGTTGATAAAATGTTTTTGTTTTTTTATCTAAATAAACAATACCGTGACGCCTTCCCTATTTGGCGGGGGTCCCTTTAAGGGAGAATATAGTTAAGATGGTTTCCCAGGTCACCACAAAGCAATGAGTCCTTCAGATCTAGTAGATCTACCAAATGAATCAAGTGCCGTGAATCGAACCCGGGAGTCTTTACTCACGAATCCGTTACACTAACCACTGAGCCACAATGCGGCTCATTTATCTAAATCCAGATTTTTTAAATTATCTTCTTGAATATTATGTATTTATAATAAATAACATAATAGTATCTGTATTGTTTGTTCAAGAAAAATTTATTGATAAATGCATTTAATCGCATGCATGCATATTTTATGTTTGTTTTCAAATGGCATTTTTAGAGTCAATATTTGTGGTGGTTGAAGCCTACAAACCATAATTATAGCGACACGATGACCTGTCGTCCGAGTGGTTTATATCCTAGAAGGATGCAATCTATAAGATGACTAGATATCTATATGTATAATAATATAGAGTAATATAATAAGTAGTAATGTAGGATGGTTCGTAGGTTAGACGTGCGAAGCCTTCAAATAGCACAGAGGCCAACTTGCTCGATATATCAGCTCTCCGTCTATGAAGCTATCGTGACCACTCCTGCCTTCACTTAACGACACCTTATAACTTCACCACTTCATTGTACCCCACTATTAAATTTAATCATGTATTTATTTAATTAAAAAAATATTACATAAGCAGGTATAAAACGTATTAAACTATCGGTTCTGGTCGGCTAGTATTTGACCAAGTGAATATCTCGAGGCGTTTAATACATCGTCTTGGATATGGTTAATTAGTGCTTTAGCTGATTACTAATTGCTGAAGCAGCCGGTATTAGGCCACATATAATATATTATCCCACACTGTACGCAATTACCAACCATTGTATAAACATATTCTGTACAGTTTAACCTAAACACTCCTGCCCCCCATACAAGACAGGGTCGTAAATTCAACACCACATTATGCGATATTCAATGTGATTTAAGGCGTATAATTAGTGGGTAAGCAAGTCTTTGATTGATTGTGATTGCGTATTAAATTACTCTTTAACAATCGAGATCGTCCAAAATTGTTGATATTAATCAAAATTGCAATGCAGTCCTACTTTCCTAAGAACATGTAATTTGTACACAACATCTGTGTTCTTGCATAAATCATAACATATTACGTTAAAATCGATTCCAAAACATACATAACAATATTCAGACGGTAAAATAACTAGAATGTCTGCCGATTCAAATTATAAAATTCTCAAGCTTAATTATATTAAAAAAATGTATATTGGCAGGTTAGTGTGGCTCCATTTTCAGTCGTGCTTTTAAATGAATTTATATTGAAAATAAACGAAATTCAGCGTTGAATTAAATTGAACAAAAAAATAGCGCACGCTTACAGATTGCTAATAATATTTAAGGCATTTATAATCAAAAGCACTTAAATTCAGTAAAAGCAGAAGAACGAATATTTTCTATGAATCATCATTTAATAATATGAATACTAAAGACAATCAAATGATTTCATGATACGATATATAAAATTTTATATTCGTTTTGTAAGCACAATATTGATGCAGAATATCTATATGATTATTAAGTCAATGAATTATTAGATAAGAACAAGATGATTAATGAATTATTTTAAATAGTATTTTTTTTAACCCGTTTTCAATTAATGTAAGCATTTTATGCACAGTTATGAGCATATAGAGTTTATTTTTTATTACTTTCGTACGCGTATTTTTCAGTTGATAAAATTTGCATATTTAGATCCGTATATCACTTTAGAGTGGTGGCAGTACATACATGCATTTGTTGCGTCAATTATAAAGGGATGTTTTGTGGATTTGTTTAAATTGGTTAGCTTGTCATATGTGCGGTTGTATGAGTGTATATATGGCGTGAATCCAAAGCCCCATCCCTGACAAATACCACCACAGACTCGTAATTTATGGCGTCGTAAATCACCGTCGAAATACCAGTGAAAATCTATAGTCTGCCTCTATTTTTTGTATGGGAACCATCCGAGGTGTATGACAAAGTTTCCCCATTACCACTGAGAGAAGCTTCAGCCACTTGATGCGATCTCTATCGCAATATACAATATTCCCGTGCATTTAGATAAGCCTATTATTAATTGGATTAAACCACTGATTCTTATATGGGAAGCTTTTTAACACATAAATCTCTTCACATCCTTCTCCATTATCACAATGTTCCATTACACAATTATTTAATAGTGTAAAGTTTCCCACCTAAAATTATTACGGTGAATATTTTTAATATGACTAAAAAACAATTAACTTCCATTTTGAATGCTATGATCTATGATATATATTTTGTGTAAAATACATTTAATTTTATTAAAAATTTAAACGATTTGCCTTAGTATCATTATTGATAAAAATCGTTAAATTATTATACAGGTTGCACTTGAAACAACTGAGAATATTTTAGAGGGTGGTAGGGTATGGTAAATATAAGCGAAAATATTTTTTTTTAAATTTATTTATTAAAAATTAACATATTATATATACACACGACACTACTGAGTACTTCACAACAACATTTAATTTCAAGATGGTGGCCCTAAATCGATTCCAAAAGCACTATTAATATTATTAGTCTACATACAAGTAGTCGAAAGTACACTCGAGATATCTAAAAATAAAAATATTGTGGAAGTTACATAAAATAAATTTCTTTAACTATGGGGTGGTAGGGTATCTAAAATTAATGGAAAAATATTATAAGTGCTTTTGGAATCAAGTTTGGGCCACCATCTTGAAATCAGCTATTTTTGTGAAGTAATAATTAGTAATAGTTACGCGTGTATTGTGTCTGTAATATGTTAATTAATATTTTTTTCGCTTAAATTTGCGATACCCTACCACCCCCTAAAATATTCTCAATTGTTTCAAGTCCACCCTGTATATATCAAACTATACATTCAGATGATTTCATTAATCCTATCCGTAGAGCCATAATATAAAAAAAACTTTGTTTGGGATTATTTTTACTGATGGGATTATGTAGTCATTCAGTGTACAGAAGAGCTGGCTAAGTCTAGAAAAGCCAACGTACTATTAATTGTATTTTGGAAATTGGACGCTTCCAGGGTGTGACAAGGGGATTATTTGATGTAATATTTTAAAAGTAAAGCTTTGTCTGGACAGTAGGTGGAAACAGATGGTGGTAGATATGAGAAGTATAGCCAGTCGTAAGGAGGACGTTGGACTAAATTTGAACGTATTGCAGTCATAAAGTATATTTGTGTTGTTCGACGGTGAGGTAATAAAAACAAGGTTGAACATTTCCTTATCTAAGGAGGCACACAGTAGTCGGGTATCTCAATAAAGGTGAATTATATTCCACCACACTCAAAATTGTCCGCTTTAATGGGGTGTAAACATGGCCGAATGAAATTTCACACACTTGTAATCTTATTCGGACTTTTCTCACATTTTCAAAACGTGCGAGAGCCAAAAAGAAAGTGGATGCCATTACGTAACGGTTACCTTTATCGACATGCATGATTTATCCTTCTAATAACCGTTGAAAGGATTGGATAATCTCGTGGCTCCGTCTACACAATGCGCAAAGGATTATAATCCTAGAATCTTATGTATCTTTAAAAAGCTCAGTTATTCGTTATTTAATTTAGTAACAAAGGGAGCATATACTTTTGAATTATAATTTTAGTAGTTTATTTTCTAAAATATATTTATTTATTTATTTACGCTCCGAAAAGCTTTTTTATTTTTAGAAAGCCTCTTTTTGAGAGGGTTTTTTATACACAACAACGTGATAATTGTCTGTCGGTGATCTTAATATTACTAGTTACACAGCTCACCGACAGAGCGGCTCTGCCCGACGAATAATCGCCTCAATATTTACCTTACAATCCAGGAAATCAGAGTAAGCCTGGATCAGGACGATCGATCGAAATTTTATTAATATTATTCCCGATCTCCCAGTCGTAATAACCGATCAAATCAATTTAAAAATTCTTGACTTGAGTGGGATTCGAACCTATGACCACAGTATTAGTAGCCACGCGTCTTATCCCCTGAGCTATCACGCTGGCTATTACAGATATTTATTTATATATGCCTTTTTGAGTGGGTTTTTATTAATTCGGTTTTTTAGACATACAATGTGTTAATACATTGTCTATCGGTGATCTTAACTAAAACTAGTTACACAGGTCACCAACAGATCGGCTCTGCCTTAATAATTGCCTCAGTATTTACCTTGTAATGCAGTAAATCAGATTAAACTAGGTATAAAAACGATCGATCGGGGGGGATATTTTATTAATATTATTCCCAATTTTCTAGTCGTATTAAATGATCAAATCAATTTAAAAAAATGTTTGACTTATGCGGGATTTAAACCAATGACTACAGTATTTGTAGCCACGTGCCTTATCCCGTGAGTACATCTTTAATAATCTTGATATAATGTCAATTATGATCAGCTCCAATAGCTTATAATTATATTATGAACTCAATTAAATTAAGTATGCAATAGAATAAAAATAATATCATTTAATCCGAGTATGCATTATCCAAGTTTCTTAAATCCTCGATGCAAATACTTGGCAAGGAGTTTTTCTGATATTTGTTGCTCTGGTGGAATGTGTTTGACAGCAAAAGTAAGGGCGATCTATTCTGGTTATCTGCAAGTACAGGAAATAGGTTCTAGTTTAGCAGGAAGTTGTACAGGCCAAGGAATAAAGAATCTATCAGTCGACTGATACCGGTTCGATCGGATTCTTTTGTTGCGTCCTTAGCTATCATCGGCTTGCCTTCAAATGCCGTCCGTCGTTTCTTTATCTACTAACGTTAAGATTATCTTTGTAAAAGGCAAAACGAAACGACTTCCTCTTGAGCGAAATGATTTTTAAAGCATTTGCGTACAATTCAAACAAAAAGACCTGCTGCTATTTTAAAAAAAACCTATTAAAAATAGTATTCATTAATGGATGACAATATTTAATTGACATTAAATAAGTATCAATTATTCCACGATAGATTAAGCATTACAGAGAAAAATTAAATTTTATTAATAGAAACCATAGATGTGCAGAATCGAACGAAAATTAAATTACCTTTTCCGAATGTGAATCTGTCGAATGAGATGAATTATATATATTTTTTTTCTTATTGAATGATGCTGTAGTACTACTAGAGAATTACGGGAGATCCCAAGTCGCAGTGATGATCATGCAGCACGTATGTATTATAAAAAAATTGTAACAACTATGCACAATTGATTATATTAAGTACATTTTTATTTACGCACAAATCACAATGCGATGTTAAAATTACCCACTTTTATTGTTGAGTAAATCCCAATTTTAAAAATAGGTAAAGCGATAATTTTGTTAAGTACATATAAATTGTTGATAGTGTTGATTTATTGGTGGAATTCCATAATTTAAAGAAATATATTTTTAATTTCCACTTTCATACGGTATAATACCGTTATATAATTTTAGTAATTTAGTTTCGTTCGATTCCGTACATCTATGGTTGAAACTCAATTTGGATAAAACATAATATAAATATTTATAATCAGTATTTATTGGTCAACCCCTAGAACTCGTTTCATAATAATATGATAAGAAATGTAGCCGAATTTTATTGTCTTACCTGTGGCATCTTATATTATGCGTGTAAATGTGGCAAGAGTCGTTATCTGTTTTGAGAATATTGTTGCGGTGAAAGCCAAAGGAAGTAGTATGGCGTAGTCGTAAAGTGTAGTGTGGGTGGTAGCAATCGTAAAAGTAGGCATCGAACCTACTACCTTATAGCTTCAGCTTCAAGTTATACCATTGTGCAGATCAGGGTCGCCTCTCCTTAATTCTCCATTGTCAAACCATACTCCTTTAGATTACCATGCAAATTAATACAACTTTAGTGATGGTCGTATATATTTGCAGGCCACACCGTCTCGTCTGTGTCTTCAACCGTATTATACAACCCCTGCATTTCAACCCTCTAATTATTTAACCATTAGGTCCATTATGCACTTAATTTGAAAACTTAGTCCACTTACTGTATCGCAATCGATTCAATGTGGAATTCTTGATATTTCCCGTGGTAATTGTTTGTTTTTTTATAAATAACTAAACAAAAGTAAAAAATAATATAACGTTTGAATGATTTAAGGAAAATTATGAGGTATTTCAAAAGTTTCTAAATATGAATTACTCAATTTCAAATAAGAATATTAATATCGATCTATGAATACCCAAATTTATTTTTCATTAATATCCTATTCTTCTTTAGCCACTAAGGCTGAATTTAAGCTCTTTTCACTTTCAGTTTTCCTTTTTATTTTCATTCTTCTTTGTTATTATTATTTTTCTTGTTTTACACATCCTTGCTTATTGACAAGTGCAACTGAGTATTCCATTGCTTGGTCTATGTCTGTTATGTTAGGTTACCCAGTTGTAAAATAATATTTTCTACACACATATGTTTTATAAGTTTAAATAAACAAATAAATATTACTATGATTTATGAATAGATAAGGTGGTTAATTTCTAGCTATGTCAACGCACTGTAATTAAAATTTATGCACTGAATATGGTCTTTGATGTTAATAAGTGTCATCATAGCCTACGTATTTTTATGTTTTAATATGCTTAAATGATTTCAACGACTAAACACATGATTTTTATTATAACTAGTATCGACAGCCCTATATTGCGATGCAGTTGACTTGTTTATCTTTAAGCCCCATGTCCAACATTCATGGAACACTAGTTTTTAATGTGTTATGCGAGAGTTTAAAATATGGTCCATAAAAGAGATCCACACATTCAAATCCCACTTTGACGGAGATAACGTGACATCAACGTTTTATAATTCACATATAAAAACAAGAGTCCCAAGTCGATAATAGACGAGTGTCACAGATTACCATATGAGCGTCAAGCCATTAATAAAAACAGGCTCTTATGTGAATGGACAATAAACGTAAGCGTTTCCAGCTTTGGCGCCGGTGTTTTCCATGGTTGGCGCATAACTATCGCTGACTTGCCACACAAACGAAAAAAACAGCCGACGTATAATAGTTTTTTTCACACTCACAACCGACCACTTTTAGCTGCGAAGGGTCTTGATGAATGGACTCTTTCTCCTAAATGGAATCTATATTTCATTTCACCGAATTGCGCTTGGGAAATATGACGAGATCACAAAAGCCTGAGCGTAAAGCTTTTTCACCTTCAAACTACGCGAGTTTTGATTTAATCGAAAATAATAAAATTGAAATAAAAATATACCACATTTTTTAAATCTCATTTAACCGACTTATCTACTTTAAAAGTATAAAAAGAACATACCATAAAACTATTAGATACCTTTTAATTTTAGTTAAACTTCATAAAATATACTTCCATAATTTCGTCCCTATTATACAGGATGGACTTGAAATAGCTGAGAATATTTTTAGGGGTTGGTAAGGTATCGTAAGAATAATCGAAAAAAAAATTAAATATATTTTTTTATAATTAATATTAAGTACGTATAACAGACACAATATACACGTAACAGTCACTACTGAGTAGTTCAGAGAAACAGCTAATTCCAAGATGGTGGCCCAAACTCGATTTTAAAAGCACTATGAATATTATTAATTATTTTTAATTTTTTTTTATATTAAATAGTTTATTTCAAGTCCATCCTGTGTATTTGTATGATTATTGTAATCAATGATTAACAAACCAATACACTCTGGCTTATCTTTTGTTTTTTTTAAATCGTTGCAATTGTCGTAATAGTTTATTTCAATAATACAGTTTATAAATACATGAGTTATTGGTTGATTTTTTTTCTACTAAATCCATGTGTATATGTATGTGCTTATTGATATTATCCTCTAAATATGAAAACATAGGCTTAAAATAATAATAATAATATGAATTCACAGTAGATATACATATACCTTTAAACATTGAATTTGAAATTATTCGCAGATAGCAATTTTGCGTTTCCTGGATATTATTTAGACTAGTTTATAGCATCTGTCATTGGATTAATTGATTTATTTGAAAGCTATGGCTTCTATTAGTATTCCGAATCTCGTATAACCTGTGACAAGTTAGTTTGAGGCCTTGATGCTGAGATAGACCATTGAATATTCCTAGATCTTGGTACACCACAATGCTATTGTGAAACTTTAAAATATGTTTACTAAAAACAGACCTATAAATGCATACATTATATTTTTTAATTATATTAAATATTTAATAGCGTTTAATTTGTTATTATATTTAACTGGCGTAGTATATATATATATTTAATTTTTGTTGCTCACAGGGCTGATGTTTTGTCCCAATTATAAGAAAACTACTAAATTTAAATTATTTATATTGTATACTACTAAATTTTAGTGCATTTTTAAGTTATCACATAAAGTTACTAATTGTTTCTATATATACAAACAATTATTTATGGTAACGCGGGATAATATTTCGATGATACTATTTCGTAAATATTATTTGCACATGCAAATGCAGTGTTACAGAACATAGGCCACACCCACGACCTATTATTGGTACACAGAGGTACAATTAAGCGTAAGGAGAAAGAAGGGTTATAAATTGCATGTCCAGTAAGGAAAAGATCATACGAGTTCGGCCAATGCCTACTAATAATACCTTAAGGCCTTAGATCTGAATTATGACGTCACGTTCTGCGGACATCAACACGACGGTATATTATTATTAATATACTAATATATCATTCAATCCAATACCAACTTTCCTTGGGATTTTCATATTTAACAGTGAAAATTCCTTTATAAATCGAAATAAAACATTACTATACATATGATTTATTTACAATTATTTTATTATATTTTATTTTACATATATGTATCTAAATTATATTAAATACAATCGAAAAATTTAATTTTACTTAAATTCAAAAATTTTCTCAAGAAAAAAAAAACTTTTTTAAATTGTCCAGCTTATTTTTATTTAGACATTATTATATATTAACATTATTAGCTTATCATTATTTTTTTACATAGTTATTTAAAAATATATTTGACTATGTTTTTAAAACTTGATGCAAAATATTTTCGTTGTATGATCGTCATTAAGGCAAATAAAATCATTAAAAAAATCATACTCATTGATAACCTTTTCTGAAAGGGATATCACAATTTCTCTTTGATTTTACAACTTAAAAACTTACTCTCATATTCAATATCACATAATTTTAGTACAATTTCATAATTAAAAAGTGTTGAATTATTAACATTAAAACTAGGATAGAAAAGACTACATTTATCAATAATCTTTAATAACCTTCTCATCAATATCTTACTGTGATCATAAACAGAGTAACATTCAAAGTAATCCTTTATTTAAAACTAAATAACACTTACAAAGTGAACATTTCAATTTATTAACAATAGATTTTACACAATAACCTGCTATATAACAAAGAACATGTAAACTTTACAAGCATCACTTAAGATATTTTCTGTGAAATTGAATGAAAAATCAGAAATATCAATATCACAATCTACATTTTGGTTTGCATTTGGACTTTTTGAATATTTCAGTTAAATTTTAGCTTGTTATGTTGATATTGCAATAATTTCTATATTTTAAAATGAGCAGTAGAGTATTTTCTATTCTTATTTAAGTTTCTATTTCGTATATTCTCCGAATACTTTTTAAATAATTACTCTCGCCTATTGTTCTATAATTTCCAAATCTCCCTTCTAAACAATCGGTTTGGATTTTGCCGGGTATTAAATAGCAAAAACACAACTCACTAATACAATAATTAGTTAATTTTTGTTAGTCTGTGAGTGCTATGAGTTAAAGATTAATCTGTTTCTCAGGTTAATCGATTGTTATAACACTTAAATGTTTGCAATCGATCTAGTCAATATACCATTTTTTCTAAATAACTTGAATTACTCTGATGATACTTGGATAAAATCATTTTAAACCTTTTATCTTTAAATTAAATTAATTTAATCACTTAAGAAAGAAAATTTAAGTTGTTGGCTGTCTTCAAATTCTTTTTTTATATTATCTAACATTTTTGGAATGACAATTAATACGTTTTTAGCGGAATTTGCAGACATATTTCGAAAACTATGTTTAAATGAGTTTAAAAATATGAATGAAAATTTTGATATCGGACACTTTTTGAAATTTAATTTGATTTTGTTTTTTTCAGAGGGTTTTTTTAAAATTAAAAGCCTTAATTTCTAAACTACTATTAAGTATCACTGAAGTTGCAATATTTGGACAATCAGTTAACATCAATTAACGCAAAAAATGTACAATTAATTTTTCTTATTACATTCCAATCGTCATCTATGTTTATGTTGTAAAGTACTGAATTTTAGAGTAAATTTTTCTTCTCAATTATTAATATAATACAAATCATCATACCCAGTTTTGGTTTCAATGCTTTCAATTCCTAATCTTTAATGGTAATTGCCCAATCGTATATTTCTATCTAAAACACTCTCACAAGATCACTTTTTCACACTTTACACAATTATTTATGTCAACTTTTCCTAACTTTGCAGTAATCTTATTCCCAGTTTTCTTGTGATAGGCATATCTTCTAATATCGTCTTCATTAAAGAGTACATGGCACACCTGTAAATAGAGTTTAATAAATCGAATTATTACTTTACCTAGTAAAAATCATGTAATTAAAATGTCAAACTGTAACAACAACACTTACTCTAGAATGTTTCGTTGGCTCGTTCGTGGAATAGCTCTCAGCCACTTCTTTTTCAAGTCCTCATCCCTAGGAAATCTAAATAAACTCACTTTTGTTTCCCTATTTGATATATTTTTACAAAAAGGAACACAACAACGACCGACCATGTTGTCTTGTCAACACTTGATGATCACTGCGATGTAACAAAATTGTTCGATTGACGCTCTTTTGTTTTCGAACTATTCAAATTCGGGATCGCGTGCATAATAAATAATATTTTATAGATTTCTTTTAACAATATTTCTTAGATTTATGGATGAATATTATTATTTGTATTATATAAATTTTATTAAATTAGTCTGCATGTACTCACAACAAACGCATACGGTAGTTTTCGCATTTAAAATTATAAGAAATTTTAATTACTTAAGCTTAGATCATTAGTCGCGTATCAGTACGTATACTAATAGAGCTAATGTACACCAATACTATCAAACGCTCAGGTCTATTTTTATACGCACCAATACTCCCAGCTCTAGCACGACTCACCAACTCAGTCTCATTACACTCTTATATATGTTGTTTATACTGTTTCTTCATTTTTCTCACCTTTTTTTCTATAATACTGACCAATTTCCATCATTGTCGAACCGCATTAGGTTTTTCCTGAATAAAATATTGAATACGGCCGTAGGAGTCAGAAAAATATAACGATTATGAGTTTAAAACACATCCCTAGTAATTATCGTGCACGATCGTTTACGTTTAATTCAAGAAAGCTGAATTACAAAATAATTCAAACTTATTTTACGTTGAAACCTAGACGTAACGTAATGGTTGATGGGATTCGAACCCTTGCATCGCAACAGGCTGATAGATGCGCCATTGTATGAAAAATTTGCTCGTTAACTCACTTGGCTACGGCCGGTATCGGGGCGGGCCCCAAATAAACCTTTATATAAATTACCTGAAATTTATTTATGATACATGCACATTTGTCCAAAAAATACAAGCTTTTCAAAATAAATCCATCTACGATATCTCACTTTACTTACATTAATTATGATTTTATTTTTTTACATAAAAAAAATCTTGTGGCGGGACTCGAACCCACGCAACCTCAGCCGAAATGAATGGGTGCAAAATTGTATGAAAAAGTTCAGTCGTTAACCCACTCGACTACGACGGGTACCGAGGCTCGGGCCAAATACACTTTTATATAAAGTACGTGGTTTTTCACAATTTTTTCACGTGTAACTTATATAAAACCTCATGTCCATATATAATCGGGCGCCATAGCCCAACTCGTTAGAACGCGCACTCTAAATCCACTTCCGCCCTCCGCATTCCAAGTTCGAATCCCGCCGCCGGCTAAAACAAAAGACAGTATGTATTTGTCAGTCATCTTCGCCGGATGTACTTGGCTTGTACTGACGCTTTACTCGATAATATTGATGCTGGTCTTGCTGAGTGTTAGCAGAAACCGAGGGGAGATGGACATACTGGATATGGATATAGAGAGTCAAAATCAATCAGTAAATCAGATAAATCCACAGTATGTTGTACCTATAGTAGTATATAGTAATAATTAGTATATAATAACAGTGAAGGATAGGTTAAAGCGCTTTAGCCATAAGTTTAGTACATAAGGTAGGTATATAAGGTAGTATATAAGGTAGTATATAAGGGGGTAGCGAGTAGTAAAAAAAGACTAGGTTAGATTTAGGTTAACTAAAAAAAAAAACAACAAAAAAATAGGGTTAGGTTAGTATGTAACCTAACTTTAATTTTGTTTTTTAATTTACTTATATGTATTATTATTATATTAAGAGTATCGCAAAATTATAATAAAAAAATACATTTTAGCCTTAATTTATAATAAGTAAATAAATAAACTTACAATTTTTGCCACCTATGAGTACCAACCCTTTGCGCTAATAAAATAAGCTACTGTCACTCCATACTAATCCGAAATAAAAATAGCTGTAGTCATACTCAAATAGTGCAGTTATTTTTTAGTTATTTTAATTATCGTAAATTTTTTTTTATATATATTCACATGATACTCTACATCCCCTTCATATTTCAACTTGTTTACTTTAATTATCACTATTAGGTAGAATTAATTACAAACACTGATAAATAAAGACGGCCTTTTTACATCAAATCAACAATGCTAATCAAACTACGCTGATTTTTTTATTACATTTCATACTAATTACTTGTTTATTGAGATTAATTATTTATGGCGAAGAAGAATATTGAATATTAAATTTTTTTTAAATTTAAGACGGTGTAATGTTATTAGAAAGATCGACAAGTGACAGATAAACATTACGAACGGTAAAGACATACAAAAGTATATTCTTAAAAGTATTATTGGCACTTATATATGGAAGTCATATATATATATATATATATATATATATATATATATATATATATATATATATATATATATATATATATAGGATATATATATATATATATATATATATATATATATATATATATTTACCAAATTTCCTTGGGTTTTTCATATTTAACGGTGAAAATTCCTTTATAAATCGAAATAAAACATTACTATACATATGATTTATTTACAATTATTCTCTTTAAATAAACATATATGTATCTAAATTATATAAAATACAATCAAGTAATTTAATTTTACTTAAATACAAAAATTTGCTCAAGAAAAAAAATCTTTTTTAAATTGTCCAGCTTATTTTTATTTAGACATTATTATATATTAACATTATTAGCTTATCATTATTTTTTTACATAGTTATTTAAAAATATATTTGACTATGTTTTTAAAACTTGATGCAAAATATTTTCGTTGTATGATCGTCATTAAGGCAAATAAAATCATTAAAAAAATCATACTCATTGATAACCTTTTCTGAAAGGGATATCACAATTTCTCTTTGATTTTACAACTTAAAAACTTACTCTCATATTCAATATCACATAATTTTAGTACAATTTCATAATTAAAAAGTGTTGAATTATTAACATTAAAACTAGGATAGAAAAGACTACATTTATCAATAATCTTTAATAACCTTCTCATCAATATCTTACTGTGATCATAAACAGAGTAACATTCAAAGTAATCCTTTATTTAAAACTAAATAACACTTACAAAGAGAACATTTCAATTTATTAACAATAGATTTTACACAATAACCTGCTATATAACAAAGAACATGTAAACTTTACAAGCATCACTTAAGATATTTTCTGTGAAATTGAATGAAAAATCAGAAATATCAATATCACAATCTACATTTTGGTTTGCATTTGGACTTTTTGAATATTTCAGTTAAATTTTAGCTTGTTATGTTGATATTGCAATAATTTCTATATTTTAAAATGAGCAGTAGAGTATTTTCTATTCTTATTTAAGTTTCTATTTCGTATGTTCGCCGAATACTTTTTAAATAATTACTCTCGCCTATTGTTCTATAATTTCCAAATCTCCCTTCTAAACAATCGGTTTGGATTTTGCCGGGTATTAAATAGCAAAAACACAACTCACTAATACAATAATTAGTTAATTTTTGTTAGTCTGTGAGTGCTATGAGTTAAAGATTAATCTGTTTCTCAGGTTAATCGATTGTTATAACACTTAAATGTTTGCAATCGATCTAGTCAATATACCATTTTTTCTAAATAACTTGAATTACTCTGATGATACTTGGATAAAATCATTTTAAACCTTTTATCTTTAAATTAAATTAATTTAATCACTTAAGAAAGAAAATTTAAGTTGTTGGCTGTCTTCAAATTCTTTTTTTATATTATCTAACATTTTTGGAATGACAATTAATACGTTTTTAGCGGAATTTGCAGACATATTTCGAAAACTATTTTTAATGAGTTTAAAATATGAATGAAAATATTGATATCGGACACTTTTTGAAATTTAATTTGATTTTGTTTTTTTTCAGAGGGTTTTTTTTAAATTAAAAGCCTTAATTTCTAAACTACTATCAAGTATCACTGAAGCTGAAATATTTGGACAATTAGTAACATCAATTAACGCAAAAAATATACAATTAATTTTTCTTATTACATTCCAATCGTCGTTTATGTTGTAAAGTACTGAATTTTAGAGTAAATTTTTCTTCTCAATTATTAAAATAATACAAATCATCATACCCAGTTTTGGTTTCAATGCTTTCAATTCCTAATCTTTAATGGTAATTGCCCAATCGTATATTTCTATCTAAAACACTCTCACAAGATCACTTTTTCACACTTTACACAAATATTTATGTCAAATTTTCCTAACTTTGCAGTAATCTTATTCCCAGTTTTCTTGTGATAGGCATATCTTCTAATATCGTATTCATTAAAGAGTACATGGCACACCTGTGAATAGAGTTTAATAAATCGAATTATTACTTTACCTAGTAAAAAACATGTAATTAAAATGTCAAACTGTAACAACAACACTTACTCTAGAATGTTTCGTTGGCTCGTTCGTGGAATAGCTCTCAGCCACTTCTTTTTCAAGTCCTCATCCCTAGGAAATCTAAATAAACTCACTTTTGTTTCCCTATTTGATATATTTTTACAAAAAGGAACACAACAACGACCGACCATGTTGTCTTGTCAACACTTGATGATCACTGCGATGTAACAAAATTGTTCGATTGACACTCTTTTGTTTTCGAACTATTCAAATTCGGGATCGCGTGCATAATAAATAATATTTTATAGATTTCTTTTAACAATATTTCTTAGATTTATGGATGAATATTATTATTTGTATTATATAAATTTTATTAAATTAGTCTGCATGTACTCACAACACACGCATACGGTAGTTTTCGCATTTAGAATTAAGTATATTATTAAAAATCATATCAAGGCTGTCAACACTGAGTAAAAGAGACAGGTATATATGAATCGAAAGAGACATACATATAGTCCGCTGAGCGTGACGTCATCACCCCATACATTTAAGAAATGGGGCCTTGTATTATTATTAGTAGGCATTGGTTCGGCTGTTTGCCATTAGTCAGTGATTCAAGAAATCCGTCCCGACCCCGGTGTGTATGTCACTTTGGTTGACTTAGAAATTGCTCGAACGAGTCAAGATGTCTTTGTTGGAATCCGTATGTATGTAATTACTGGTCCAGCTGTAGGGTGATACTCCAGGGTAACAAGGTTACCCGAGAAGAGTGTACCAGCGGAAGGTGGCGTAACTAGAAAGCCGCCTATAATCCGAAGAGTGTACCAGCTAAAGAAGTATGGCTAAGTATCCACCTTAATAAGAAAGTGTGTGAGTGTACCATTGACTATTTTGAGTACCCCGCTGAACAAGTGATTGACTTTTGTCGTGTAAATTGTATCATTTATATATTTTGTTCCTCTACATTGTCTTGTACATAATCATATTTGTCCCTCCGTTGTATGTGTTACAGTACGTAAAAAGCGATTATCAAGTTTATGAGGTGTCGCAACAATCAAATAAAGACCCTTAAAGAAAAGTAAAGAGAGATATGTAGAGATGTCATGTGTTCGTTGGTGGTATATGTAGTTGTATTATATATGATTTGTTTGGTGCTGATGGTAATTCCCTTGGTCGTGTTGATATTCCACATGCGGTTAGATTATATACCTTCACTTTGATTGCCATATCCAGTGCTCTGACGCATGCATGAACACGTCCTGTACTACGCCGCGCCGCGTCCGCCGCTACATTACTACGACACTGCTACGCTGCCGTAGCGCTTTAACTGTCAATCACGTTATTCGCACATAATTGTAATCGTGTGTAATAATTGTTAACATATTCATTTTTACTTTTTAATTTTGTTCTTATTAAAAATTATTCAAAACATTATAACTGTAAAGAAAACATTGAATTTTATTCTCCAATAAGGACGCGACGTGTCGTTGAGTGATTGGCTCACAAAAAAGCACCTACAATTTTGATGATAACATGAAATAAGTCTTACCAAATTGGTCTCATTTTTTATCATACACGTGTTCATTTCATAAAAAGTAATTTACCTTTTTTTATTTGCCTTCGATAAAGTTGACATTATTTACGTTTTTAAGGAATGTATCGTTCATTAATAGAAAAAAATTAATTAATTATTTCAGAGAAATAAATTAATACAAAAAAGAACCTTTTCATCTTATACGAACAAAAGAGTGATTAATAATACTCAAAAATGTTTGAGGGAGGAGTTTATTATTATTTTATCCCAAGGCATTACTAAAAGGTGAAAATTACGACAGCATATTTCCCACAAACAGCCCGAGGAGTCAAAAACAAAAACTTTTAAATACTTTGTTGAATACCCGAAAGAGTAGAAAGTCGCCTATTATTAATTGCCCGTGCCTTTGAAGCCTTAAATATTTATCACAATTGCACGAAGGGTGACTTTTTAATGAAAAGTATGGTCTGTTCGTCAAAATATTTGAATATACACATTTTAAAATTATCTATGTAAAAGTTACTTCACCCTGACTGGTTTGGTATTTAAGTATTTATAAAATGAATATGGTTAAACATTTTTTTTTTAATTTAGGATGTGCTGTCTTCTCCTCATCTGAAATAAAATAAATCCAACATTTTAAAAATCAACGTAGTTAAATTTACATTTTAAAGCAAATGTGTGTGGGAAATTAAGAAAAAAAAATCATTTCATTTTAACATCAAAATTTTATAGACTTGACGTTACTTACTCTTAATTAAAATGAAATCAAGCAAGTTAGCGTTTGCAAACTATTACTTTGAGGAGATGATCGCGTTTTGGTATACGCACATGTCGTAGCTTAGATCGGGTTAATCTTCAACAAAATGAGGTTTTCGGCGTAGCAAGATACGTGATTGGATTGTAGCAGACTTGACTGAAAAACGAATACATAAAATTTTCATGTAGAGAAAGTAAGATGATATTTAAAAAAGTAATTTCATATTTACGTTATCGTTTTAGTTACGAATGCCCTAGGAAAAAGATTGATTTTATGTGATAAGTGTGAATAAAAAATATAAATGAATTCGACTACATATAATAAAACATTTAAATACCATTATTGATTTTTTAGTTAAAGTTTTCACAGTGATAATGAAGAGATTGTGAAAAAATGTATTGAATTATTACACATTGTGTTTCCTATATTTTTTTTAGAATGTACCACATATTTCAATCGTATTTCTATCATGTTCTGTATATTATACTTTCGTTTATAAAATCCAAATTTATTAACTTGGATTTTCAATCATACGCCCCGTTGAATGTCATGATGGAATCAGATTGTTTGATCCTTTTATCTCCATTAACAGTTTTTAGAATAATTATTGATGCAACTCTTTGATCTGTTTGATCTTTCATGAAACCGGTAATGTATTGAAGAGGTACTTTGAGTTCTTCTTGGAGAAGAAGAAAAAGGAAATCATTACCTCCACTTTCGGTATTTCTTTAAGACAGAATTTTAATTGAAATTCATTCAAAATAAATGTTTGAAAAAAATATCGTAAAAAATAATAACAATAAAACTGATCAGTGATTACACGTGTACCGTAATGGGTAGTATAAAGTCACCTATTATACAGTTTTTTTTAAATATTTGTAAATAATAATCCGCATTTTCCAATATTTTAATCATTCTTGCAAAAATTATATTAAGGTAACCATTTTACACAAAAAAATTATTTATAATTTAAGAGAAAAAAAGTGATAAATGTTTCCATAGTCAATTCACTTTGTAGGCGGTAAAACTCACAACTGTAAACATTTAATAAGAGCAAGAACATAAGCAGGTTGTAAACTAAAATTTAATTTAGCGAAGGCCTCCTTCAGTCGCAATTTCTCTGGCTACAAAATACATCCTGAATGAGAAGTGCGAAGGTTCCAAGTAAGAAAGCGTAAACTACCCGTAGGTCTTGTCTCGTTAGCATCGAATAAGGTTCGTATTTAATGAACGGTCAAAGAGGGTAGCAAAGGATGCAATTGCTACAAGGCTCACAAAAGATGCTTAGGCCGTCACTTACACGACGTTTAGTCCTACTGCCAATTCCCTTCTACAAATCCAACCCATTAACACAATACGATATATTTGTGCATGTCCTTGCCAGACAGATGATGATTAAATCAGCCTTATTTATTTCACTATTAGATATAATCATATTAAAAAATATGTATATCGCAAGATTTAATACAATAAAGCAATAATTAATTACATGTCTAAGATACATAGGAATTTATATATTTTTTAATTGGTCTATTGAATCTCTATGATTATACAACTACATGTATTAATTGAATTTCAAATATTTTAAGCGCTTTTCTGTGAGGGCAATAATATCACATAAAAAATAATTTAACGAGGGCCAAATAATATTTTGTTTTAAAAAACATAATTTATTAATAATAAGACATTTTATTAAAAACATTGTGAGGATTTATGTTGTCTTGTTTATTGTTATTGTTGTTGTTGACCAGTGTGCGGTTGAACGTTACAAGGTTACAACATAACCTCTCAGATGTCGTCGTGTGAAAGTGTGTTACAGTTACAAGTTCAAGGAATATTTGAATTTCTAGATTACTCTTACTAGTCCTGTGGCAGTAGGAGTATCTCAGTTCACTGCGGATATACATATGTGAGGAATACAAAATGCGTTGTGCGTATTGTGAGTGCGACATAAGGTGAAAAATAACTTTGCTGTTGATGATCATTTACTTGTCTACTGTAGTGTACATCAGTATACAGCGAGGATCTAGCAGTCACCAGCTATAAAATGACTAAAACAATGAAGGGTTATGTGTAAATGTTATTAAATATGGTGTAAATTTTAAATTTACGCGCCAAATAGAAAAAAAAGTTTTAGATTTTTAACATTTTAAAAATAATCATTAATAATTGAAAAAAATTAATAGCTGACTTACCAGATAGACCCAATTATGGGTCTTCAGTTAATTTTTTTTAAGTTCAATTAAAAACAATTTGTATAGTCTAGTCTAGTATATTGTACAAACAAATTAAAAAAGACTGAAAATTAATGATGAAATGTATGTAGATAGGTTGGAATATATTAATCTGAATTGATTCATAATGTCGGTTAAAGTTAAAAATGAGGTCAGCTGTGGTCCCGCAGCGTTATTGAATTATGTACCCACATCGACGGTCATAATGAATCTCTGTTGGCGTGCCACATACATATATGAAATTATAGTCATAATTGGGTTAGTGATGACATTTGACATGCTCTATGCGTCATCGTGACCTGTTCATATTCATACATTCATTGCACTAACGACTACTGTGTGCTACGATGCGCCGTAGGCAGATCTCCCTTCATGTCAAGCAGATGTCTGCTACGACGCGACGCGACCTCCCATCTCTAATTAACACGATCTCATTATTTAATACTCATTACTATAATACATAAATAAAAATTTATTCTCTTTAGAGTTTTTACAACCTTATAAAACTATCTATGCACCAGCTCTAATTTTAGTCTTGATATGGTCGAATATAGGTCTTGATAGAGAAATCATTCAAAAAAAATTAATAATTGACACGAGTTAATTGCATGTTAGCCTCATTTAAATATTTATATGTATTTTTTTGTAATTATTATTAATTCAAGATTCCTGGGATTCAGGGGTTTCTATTCATTTTTTATTATAGTCTTCAATTGCAACTGTCGGTCAGAATATAAACGTTCGTCCCTTAGCTTAGTGGTGAAATAATTTAATCAAGAATGGCGTAGTAGATATGCGCTGGTTAAGGGTTTCGAATTCTTACCCTTTATCCCCAACACGGGGAATATTTGTGTGTTTTTACCGTTATTAAAGATATAATTATGATTGATCTATGGTATAAATATAAACCGATATGTAAATATTGGATAGGTTAGGTGATGCAGTGTTGATCACCGCCTAATCCGGTGACACGGCCGTTGATTTCCGACCTCGTATCACCTGAACGACTATCCATTCGACCTTATATAACCTGGCCATACTATCTCCATCACTAATATAACTCTATCTCACACGTCACTACATAACTCTACTTTATTGATTTTTAATTGAGTCGACGACCACGTTGGTGGTTTGTCAATCGGACAATCCTATTTGCTACCCTGTCTGACTTATTAAATCTTTATGATCTCTCTAACTACCATTCAATAGCCATGAGTCAAAGTCACATTCGGTTAATGGATATTTTTATAAAATTCTCATACGTGTAGGTATAATTCTATTATTCCATAGTCACCTAACATCGGATTAATTTGGCTGATTGCTTTGTTAAGCCCCGTGAATTTATTTTATAACCAGTTTTATTACACTGGTTACACTGGGTTCAAATCCCACTCAATTAAAAATAATTGATTTGAATGTTTATTTCCGACATTACAAATCTTTCAAAACAAGTTTCTTAAGATTGCCTTACATCTTGAACCTGGCACATATCTTAAAAAAGTCCACGAGCACATTAAGTTAAAAATGATCAAAGCAAATATCGCAGATTTGAGTGAAAAACATTACACTAAAATGACTAACTTCCCGACTAACCCAATCATAAGACATGTAAATAAAACCAAATATGCCTCGAGGAAACGTAAGTTCTTTTTACCAATGGACCTACAAAACTGATATTAATAAAAAAAAATAAACAAGTTTAAATTTCTAATAATCCACTAAACTCAAATTTGGTTTTACCCAAACAAACTATAGCTTTTATTGTTATTTTGATATCTTGATATTTGTAAATGGGTTTTTATTTTTTTCCCATTCTTTCTATAATTTAATATGATTATTCATGTCAAATTTAAATGAAACATTCTCATGTTAGTTATAGGTAAAAAGATGTATGCACTCCGTACACTTAAGACTATTTCCAAAGATGTATTGTTCTATCAATCATTGCAAAAACTTATGAATGATTTATAAATTGTAATATATAAGGTAAATAATGAGGCGATAATTAAGGCAGAGCCGCTCTGTCGGTGGCTTGTGTAACTAGTTATAGTTAAAATCACCCACAGATAATTAATTAACATGTGCACTAAAAACAGTATTGTCTAGAAAACAATATAAACAATTGTGTCTAAAAGTAATAATTTGTAAAACACCTTCCCAAAAATTCAATATAATAATATGTAACTAGTAATAGTTAATATCACACACAGACAATGAATTTACAAAGCCCCTCGCACATATATAAATAAATAAATTCATTTATAAAAGAAAAATTTATTTGTAAAATAAAATGAGGTTGAATTATTCAAATTGCAATTTCTGATTTATAGGGTGAATCTAAAAGTGGTTAAATAAATATATAAATGCAATCAGCTAGTCGACGATTCGTAATATTGCTGTCGTCGGTTCACCATCTGCGATAAATTCTATCGGTTGACATTATTTACCCGTTAGGTAAGCGAAAAATTACCGGCATCTCTGCAAAATGTAGGTCACTTGATAAATTGCATTTCCGCCGGTGATCTTGTACTGAATCATGTTCGATGCCATGGAAAAGAATGTACGTACTTATGATGGAACGAGCAAACTACTTTTATATTAATATTACTATTCCTGCATCATACTTCATGAGATTCTCATTAAGATGCGCCCTTCCCACGAGAAATCAGCTTTAAAACAACATGGACACCTACCACTTGGGATAAAGATAAACTTTGTATTCGTTACTCTCCAATCTTTAAGAACAAAACATATGTAACTACACAAATCACTATGCACATAATATCAAGACATGAACAATATGTGTGTGTATACAGGATCAGGTTCGGCTAAGCGGTTTGCGGGGCTTTGAAATAATAATAGAAAGAGAGAATATTACAAAAGGTTTATCCATTTCAATAGTAAATATGTATCAAAAAGAGTTGCCTGAACCTAGGATTGGAACGATCTGTTTTTCAGTCCTAAACTTCTTAGCGCAGCGTTGTTGTAAAAAACAAGGATATTTATTATTTTAAACTACCTAAAGTGTCACATTTTATTTGAAAGTATTGCTAGCTAGCAGTTAAAAATATTTGTATTTGTCACCAGAATATATTTACATTTATGAAATAAATTATGATACCACAAAGACTACAACTTAACTAAAGTCACCCCAGGTGCAGTTCGAGTTTGAGGTCATTATATGAACTATACTGATATTGAATGGGTAAATTATGCTCTATCAGGGGTATTAAAATATAATGTGAAAACAGGAAAAAAACAATAGCTTTGTGATAAGTGATCGTTGTTATGTGGAAGTGATTCATTCAAAGCAAAGGCATTTTTAATATCAGTCGGGGTTGACGTATTCGTAATGCACGTATCAGGTCGCCATTTCTAATACTAGTACCACTATATATATGTATAATGATAAAAATAGTTGTACCTCATAGTACTGGTACAATGGAGACCCTCTACCTTTGAAGGGTTCTTGTGACGCTATCTAGCTACAACCCTGTCATCCCTTATCGTGCTGTCATGCAGAAATATAAAATAAAAATGAAACCCTTGAAAGAATCTACTCTTCACTAATAAACAAGCACAAGCCCCGTTTTAATGAACATCTCGATACCAAAAACACATTGAACTGTATTGTTTTAATATTTATTATTCATCTGAGTTATGGATATTTTTATTTCAGTGTAAAAGAAAACTCCCTCGAAAAAATACTTAATAATTTAAGAGTCTAAGTAACCCTATGGTATTAATAATAAGATACTATTTCATGATTAAATACACGTTTTTTATTTATAACTGAATAATATTATTGAAAATTGCGTGATGATATTTAGATTGAATTATTAAATCTTGATGATGATTTTTTTATCATAATAATAAATCAGATATTTAACCATCGCAACGTTAGGTACTCTTTGTATTAATAAATTTATATTTCTGGCAGTGGGTATATTTGACGAATTTTATGAATATTTGTGTCATGATATTCTTATTGAATCGAGGAAATTTAATAGTATACTACGATTGATATTTAAATAATTTATTAATAGTCAATAACAATTATATTGATATTAAACAATCTTATCGTTCGTACAATTTATAGCTTTTTCGTAAATATATTTATAGCCACAGAAATGCCGCTCTTACTTAAGAATCAAGTGCACTTCAAACATCTTAATTGAGAGTGATTGTTCAATTTATATAATATAACGATACTTACGTTCTTACTTCTTACAAAGTGGCACGTGTAACCTTGTGTAGGTTATTTCAGAATTACAGTACAGAATGTAAATGATCCAATAAAATAGTTGTTATCCACAGTCGTAAAGGTCATCCATGGCTACCATTGCGGTTAGCAAGTTTCTGGAATACGAACCTCTCAAAACTATCATATTGAAATCGTGAAAATGTTATCAATATGGTAAGTATTATAGTATTAAATTACTGAAATGTTTAATAATGGAAGCGTGAGAGCTTTTGGGTAAACACTATTTCGTTAGACTATATTTTGCCATTTTATGTGCTTTAAGGGTTGCACTTTGAATGACGAATTGGTAGTTTTTTTTGTAGGTATGTGTTTAATGTTATTTGAAAATAATAAAGAACATTTATTCAACGTTCCAGGTTTTGTGTTTTAGCTAAGAATATCTTATTTTTATATAATCCACTATATAATATTTTAGAAAAATATATATTTTTACAATAATGATAAAAATATATAAAGAAATTTATTTAATGTAACT
Source organism: Agraylea sexmaculata (assembly GCA_022606485.1). NCBI lineage: Eukaryota > Metazoa > Arthropoda > Insecta > Trichoptera > Hydroptilidae > Agraylea > Agraylea sexmaculata. The sequence continues at coordinate 80,583 of JAGTTH010004485.1, read as the reverse complement.
TTCACAATTTATGTAATAAATTGTTTTATTTATATCATCATCATAAGCACCCCAGTTCAGTGATGAACCAAGGCTGTTTTATTTATATAATATGATTAAATATCATAATGGAATTCCACCCATAAGTCAACACTATCAATAATTTAAATATAATTCGATCCTTTCGACATGCTCAATTCTATGTATAATTATTCGAACGGAGGCTTCGGAATAACAAATATTTATTTTGCCATTCGTTTTATTTAAATTAAAACTCTACATGTGTGTACGGAAAATTTAACTATTTAAATTCTCAAACAGGCGTGCAAGTTGGCAAGTGAAGCAAAATTTTAATTGGTCCTTTTCATGAACGGCAAGTTGACCCAGCAGCAGTGTTTCCTCTTTTTGTGTATATTCAAGTGATACCCGGTATTATTTATTTTTTAGTGTAACAAAGAACACCAATATAATCAGCGTACTTTTATTCGGAGCCCCACTTTTGTCTGGAAATAGAATGGGCAGCCATGACCAGGCAAACAATGTTTACTAGCCATTACGACGCCTTTACACAAAACGAAGCCCGTAGTTATACTTACCAAGTAATTAGACTATTTAATTTCATTTGCATACCGCTCCGCTTTTATGTTTTCAATTATACGGAAATATTATGATCATTATATTTTACATAATTTCTTTGTGTCTTGCAGACCTTTTCTTTGGTCAACATTTTCAATCTTTCTAACTTTGCCACTAAGCTTTATTCATAAAAGGGGAAATTTAAACGAGAAATATCACATTCATTTTTATTGTCATTAAAACGGAACACATTGTTTTCCTATAGCTCTTTTTTTAACCCCTTTCTGCACGATTTTTTTTTACTTTAAAAAAAAGGTAGGTGTAAAATTGAAAAATAAAAGACAAGTATTTTTTACAAAATTAATAATAATTTTTGGTATTGATTTAGAAAAAACAGGTTTGCAACTTAAGAATGTAACCAGAGACAAAATAATATTTATAATATTTTCGAGTCTTTATTAATTATATTTCATATATGAACATTCATGCATATTTTTTTAGGAAATTCATATATACTTTTTCAATTGACATTGCATGTTGGGAATTGCAAACATTTATTTTTTGTTATACGACCGATAAAATACTACTGTAGATAAAAAAAATATATATTCAATGCATATTTCAATAAATACCTTGTGTTTATAAATAAAGTGTGTTTATATATCAGTATTTTTATTATATTTAGGTATATAAAACAGTATTAATGAAATGAGTTGTTGCTTCGAATGATACAAGTGCATCTGAATATTTAATTTAATTAATTTGCATTAATAACTATATGTTAGAGGTCCAGTGGATTGTTTATTGATATAAAGTATTATTTATATTTAAATTATTTATTAGTTATTCTGAGAGATGTAGAGTTTGTACTTACATAAATACATACATGTGTAGAAAGGAGAACCTTATTAATATTTTAAAGCACACGACAAAAACACGGCGAAGTCAGCTTTTATAATCTGGCAATAAAAGCAGGCTGGCCACATTAAACGGGCACATTTGGTATTGGCGATAAGGAAAAGAAGGCCCTTTGAGGGGTTCAGCAAATCATACCCGAAGCGTATAAATTTTTATGAGAATTAAAATGAATCCACCCTTTACGAGCGACAATAAAAGCGTATAAATGAGTCAACAACCCACTGCCGCCATGGAAAACTAAAACGCACTGTGAATTAAGGCTTTACATAATAAACTAATATATTATATTGTATATATACAGTATCCATTCGTGCAAAAGAACCCAAGGATAAATGGGACAATGCATCTTCAATACACAATATTTATATTCGTAAACCGATTTATGGCCCCACATAAACAACATTTTATAGCACTTTCAAATTGTACACGATGAATATTATATTTATTTGAACATTATTATTTTGATTAAATCAGTTAATTACAATGAGCTTATATATATGTACATATAGAGGTGCCAATAATAATTTAAAAGACTTTAGTCACCCAAGGTTTCGTTTGACTGCTGCTTTTACCGCTCGTACTGTTTATCTGTCAATTTTGTACCTTCTAATAACATTACACCGTATTTCACTTAATATATTAAAATTCACTTTAATATAGTAAACTGCGTAATTAAAATTTGCTTGATGTATTCATCCACTTTTTAAACAAAAGACATGATCATTTCAAATTTTTTTGTAAGCACAATCTTGTTGCTCTCGAGTATCGGATTTCGGGCACTATAATGTTGCAAGTGGCCACAGCCCACGTCCGTGTGAGTATATACATATATATGAATATAATCAATGTTTAAAATCAATACCTATGATATTTCTATAGAAATATTTATATTAATTGTGAAATGCATATTTTTTTTTATTACACTGATTGGTAAATAATTAATACAAAAAAATATTTTCTTATTGTATTCTTAAATTAAATTAATGAATTACAGAAATAGAAAACACAGAAACAAATTAATATGTGTGATAAATTAATATTTTTTACCGAATCATTTCATGAATAAGGTATATAAATGAATTATAGAACAATTATACTTCTAGTAACGTTTAAATTGATACATGTATAAATTATATTTAATGATAATTTCCATGTTTTACGGCATACAATACGGTTTTAAAATATTTCATAAGAGTTTTCACGTCGAATATTTTTGTTGTACTACTCTTGACAATCCTCAAAATTAAATATTAAAATGGCTTGTGCTTTGTGAAGATTGTTTTGACAGGTCTTTCATAGATCATTTTAACATGTTTGCTTGGGCCGGATAAGGGAACGGCGATAAGGGGTCAGCAATGTTCAAATTTATTTTGTCAAGTTTCCTATGGTGACACAAGGTCCGTACTTGAATATTTTACTGTCTGAACCCCCTGACCTCTTACTTTTGAAACTTTGCCCCGTATTTTATTCAAAAGTGTCTTCGTTGTCATTTTAACAAATTAGCCGACCCGCGGTGAATACATCATTTTGTCGAATACCAGAATAAAATTAATAACTACTGTATAGTTTTATAGGGGCAATGCAAATTGAGATGTATTTTATCTGGAATCTATTTAGGGATTATTAAGTACTCCTGTCTGGAGTTTTCCACAGTTTTTAATTATAGAAAGTGCTTAAAACCACATCCACAGAGTTCATCTTATAGAAAGCTTAGTAATGCACGTATGGACGAACAATGAAGTGTGGACGCCCAAGTCGGGTGAAGTTTTAACTGCTTTTCATGATAAGAAAGTCTAGTTTCTTTGGTATTTTTTATAAACGTGCTCATCTTGTTAATTGGATGGTTAAAATTTAAACACTTTGAGTTGACGCTAAGTTGCTCTATTAAAAATCAGTAATAAATTACTTTAAAATATGCTAATACCTGTCAATTATCGGTACAAAGAAGTGATAAAAATTAATATTTTTTTTAATAATACCTTCAAGAGAACGTGATTTAAAAAAATTTAAGCCTTGTATAGTGCAATTATAATTTAGTTTGTACCGAGAGTCATAAATATATTCAAGTATGCTTCGTTTAGTATTTGACTGAAAGCTTCGCGAGTTTGATAAATCATTTCAAAAGTTCCAATGGCCACGTGAAACTTTAATCGAAAAACTTGTCAAGTTGCCGTGGAAAAAATCTAACTAACCGAATTTAAGCAGAGTATGGTTATCTGTCGCGAGGTCTAGCCTAACGACCCGATATCCTATTCAACGAATATAAATTATGAGTTTCAATGGTGATCATTAGCCTTTCATGAGCCGTTTAATCCTGATAAAATGCCTTATCAACGCACCTATTTACCCCCCATAAATTCAATTTTTACGTTTTTTATCTATGCATGTGCCGCCTAACCGTGCGTTAGTTAAACATCATAAATATCTCTCTAATTCAACGATGAGTGAAATATAGGCCATAATAAAAACAACCCTTTAAATAATTCATGTATCTGAGAAATATAAACACGCTTAAATTATGTAAATTGAAGAATATGATTGATAAGATAAATTATTAATTATTCGTTTAAAAATTAATATACATTTTCGAGTAGGTATTTCATAATTAATTATAATGATTTTCATATGTAAACTAAGTTTATTTAACGTGTTTAAATCATAAAAGGAACAAGTTTTAGGACAACAATAGATATCTATACGTTTGTGGAATTGATTCTACTGTTTTAAACTAATGATTATGCTGATGACTCATGAGAATATAAAATATATTTAAAAATGAAACGATTCAATAATACTGATCGAGTACTGAATCAAATATTTTTTTAAATATTCGAGTATTGAGTTTGAGATAAATGAACAAATAGTATCGACAATCGAATACTCGAAAGAAGTGTCTAAATCTAGTAAATCTAATTTGCTTGTTTTCTTTTTTAATTGTATTTAAAATATGTCATATTGTATTTGAATTTTATAAAAATATAGGAGTTAAATCATAGATATAAATATTAGATATCGCATTGCATTTAATTATTTCGTGTAATTTTGTTTATCCCTGTATTGTTGCACTCTTCTCTCCTATTCGATAAAGTGTGTTTCCCTTAGTCAACATATTTCTGAGAGTGGTTGAGACAATACTCTGGCGATTAAAACGCAATAATATTTTAAACATAATAATATCTCAAAGAAGTAAAAACTGAGCCTAGATGTATTTGAGTCCATATGAGATGTAGTAACAGTGCATTTACCCATTTTACTGTGAAATATAACTGAAGATATGAAGAGAGATGTTTACAGTATAATGTTTGCCACGTAACTGATGTTTATATCTATGAGTTAAATTCATTCTATATAGAGATGTGTAGAGAAGGTGAAACGAATATTATAGTATTCTATTCCAATTTATTGAACTGATAAATGAAGAAATTCAACACCGTTATAATTAATAGACCTTTGTGCAACTGTCTGAGAGGTGGTAGAGCACCTGTTTTTATATCGCTAAGGTCCGGTTTCTTCAAATAGTGTTAAATCTTGAGCTCGTGTTATCGGCTATTTACGCGCCAAATGCATTTCTTCAAGATTTAGATCAAGCTACAAGCTGTCAAAATCCAGCTCGCCGATATCCAGGTGATATATTTAAATCTCGTGCTATCCCCCCATACCAGTTTCGAGCCAAACGCGTCGCTTCGGCTCGAGTCGCCTGTATGTATGTTCTCTTGAATGATTCCGATACACACATCGGAATATCTCTGCTATAGCTTTGACAGGCGCTGAAGAAACGGAATATTTGTATATGGCACGAAATTCGTACAATCTCCTGCCGTGTAGCATGCGATTTAACACGACTTTAAGAAAATGGCTCTAAATTGCACTTAATGTGGTATAAGAGATAGATATAATATTCGTTTGACTTTATTTATTCATTACAATTTCTTCATTATGAATAAGTTTTTACAATGAATAATAGAACAATGTTTTATTTAAATTTGATATGAATAAGAGTATTAAATTATAGAAAGAATGAAAAAAATTTATTTACAAATATGAATATTAATAAATAATAACAACAATAAAAGCAATATTAACAAAACAATTACAAAATATAATGCTTAAAAACTAAATAACAGTGTGTTTGTGTGAATCCAAATTTGAGTTGAGTGGATTATTTCGTTTGACTTTGGCACATCTCTTATTCCAACCTATTAACTTGACGGCTGACGCCAAATTATTTATAATAAAATCTTTATTATGAAATGAAATAATATTGAGTAATATGTATAGTTTCAATTAAGGGTGTTTGTGTATGTTTGTTTGCGGTTTATAATCTGGCAGTTGAAATGCCGCAAGCTATCAATGGTACTGCATCTGCGGAAAACTGCGGGTCTCACTAAAAACTTGCACACCATAGAAACGAATGAAAATAGTGGACTAGTGAATGTAGCTAATATAATATACTTGGTGCATGTATGAAAACTCAATTTGATAAGAACTCTCCGCTGGCGTTTCCAGCTCACAGACCTCGAGTTCCGCAAATTCCTATGCGATAAGCTCAACCACTATTATATTCTATCCGAACGATAGGAAAGTTCACAATTTAATTACTACTTGCTGCACTTCGATATAAAACCTACTTGATTTAATAAGCAGTCAGACATTTTCATTATATAATATATTGCTATATGGAGAGTTCTTGCCTCTACAAACCCCTTTATTATTACGTAAATTTAATAATGAAAAATCATTTAGAACAATCATCAGGTTTATATTTGATCATTGTCTTTTTGGCCGTAAAAACCTACCTTATATACTCATAAAATTGAAATATTCTTATACATTGCATACCTAGTAAATAAATAATATTATTAAATTTTTTAACACCCAAAAGCACATTTACAAAAAGTGTCTGACAAATAACTGAACGAATATAGGTATAAATAAAAAATACAATTAACAAAAAATTATAGTGAGTATAGGAAATGTTAAAAACATCTTATAAACAAGGAATAATTGAATCGATAGTATTAAGTAATTATAATTTAATTATCACAATAAATATATATACTCTTAAAACGATATTTTATATTTAATTATATATAATAATTAGATATAAAATATCGCCTTGAATACCATTTTCAATAATATTATTTAAAACTGCTTTTTATACACAATCAACGAACAAAGAAAATCAGTTTAATTTGAGAAAATAAAATAATACCTACATACCAATAATTTGTACCTTACTGACTTATTGATCTACATCTAAATATTACGATTATCATTGTAATTATTAAAGCGATTTTTATTAAACCATATAGATAGAATTTTATTTGTGTCTAATAATACTGCGATTCTGTTCTGCTTGATCCTCAATATTTACTTTTCAAACAAGCTAATGAGGCAAAAATCTATCAAGACAAAGTTTTTTTTAAATATTTTCAATATTTAAAATATAACAATGAGTCGTAGCTACTATTGAAAAGCTATTTTTGGGTATTTTCTCTAATATTTTGTGTTTACTAATTTGAATATGTTGTTTAATTGAAATGGTTGTGATGTTTCCTACACAAGCATTTTTTAAATTGGGATTTCAAAAAAAAAACCGATTTGAAAGATTGCCTCTTTTATTGATGAAGTTTTAATATGTATGGTATAAATTTTTTAATCTATTTGAATGCACATTTTAATAATTTAACCCTTTTGAAATTTTCTATATTTTATAGGATATAGGCAACAGTGTCTAATTGTAGAGTAGGCCAGCTCATATACATAGTTTTTTCATTCAGTAATCACCGACTGTAAAAGTATGCTCGTATGCATGAAGGCTTTACAGGTTTAACAGAGAGAAAGGCTTCATGGTCCGTGTTTAATGAACGGCTCTCATTTACAAGTTGCCGGTTTGTGTGAAAAGTATGGAAACGCACCTTTATCTCTTTTAATTGAATATGTATCCTGCATCTGAGCACTCAACTGAATTCAAAAATTTCATTCATATACCATTTTAAATGCATACAAAAATTTACTTTGTATACGATAATTTTCGGCTTACTGTTTGATTTCTGAATCTTTACGGCAGAATAAATATGTGAGACGAAATCATATTTTGATTTCAAATTTCGCGGTTCTTGGTTATTCGAAATTGTCAATTTTGTACTGACCTCTTTACATCCAACTTCAGATTACACCAAATTTATATACCGTTGGAATAAACTCTACAAAATGAAACTTGAAAATTACATTTTTAATATACTTCATAAATTTATAAATACCTACCCAGTATAGAAAGAGGGTTTTATAAATTAAATCTCGTTTTAAGAGTATATTTTAATTATTGTGATAATTAAATTATAATTACTAAATACTAGACTATCGATTCAATTATTCCTTGTTTATAGGATGTTTTTAACATTTCCTATACTCACTATAATTTTTTGTTAATTGTATTTTTTTATTTATACCTATATTCGTTCAGTTATTTGTCAGACACTTTTTGTAAATGTGCTTTTGGATGTTAAAAAATTTAAAAACATTATTTATTTACTAGGTATGTAATGTATAAGAGTATGTAAGGTATGTTTTTACGGCCAAAAAGAAAATTATCAAATATAAACCTGATGATTGTTCTAAATGATTTTTCATAAAAATAACAATCAAGCTACGCAGCTCTTAAAAAATATGTTTTTACTTTAAGTAAATGTGGAATAAATACTTTTCAATTGGCAGTAATTTAATTCTTGAAATTGCTTTTATCCATCGTCTCTTATCTTTTTCGAGTGATTGAATAATCTATGAAGACTTTCCAATGCTATAGTGCATGGTACTTTGGATACGGAAATAAGAAACAGTCCATGCAAATACAAAGATATATAACATTGATACGCCTCGATGGGCCAATCTCCAATAGCGCTTGGCTGGACCGTCCCATACTTATATAAGAGGAAACTTAAATCGAAAAAGTTTGTTACCGAAAAATTTAGAAACGGCCTCTCATATTTACGGGCGGCGAACTCGTGAATCAAAAGTTCTTTGCCAGAGTAATTGCATTTGCTTTCGTTGTGGATGTGAAGCGACTGCAAACTGAAATTGGACCCACATGACCCCGATTTGATAACGAAAGATTCCTCCTTTCTGCATCATGTACCACAGATCTCGTCTTTTCATAATATTTATACTAATATTACAAATAATACTGCACCTCATATATACTCGTATATACAATGAAACACCTTATGGATTGAGGTGAGATCTTGTTTTTTTTACTAACAAATAAAGTACTAGGATAAACGCGTGGTAAAATATCAACGGAATGAAAGGTGCATCGTGCTCGGATTGAATAAAAAACAAGTGATTTTTTTTACCTGTAACAGATTCAGACACATCTGTGAAATAATAAAATATTCGCTACATATCAACGGCTTAATCTATAAACGCGAAAGTTCTATACATTTCCCAAATTTATTTTATTGCGGTAATGGATTTTTGAAAAGCTACTCCCAAATTTAAAAACATTTTCACATGTGTAGAAAGCGTGGAAAAGAAGAAGTAGAAGCGTGAAAAAAAATTTCAATGTATACAGGGTGGACTTGAACCAACTGAAAATATTTTAAAAAGTGGCAGGGCAAGAATAAGTGAAAAAAATAAATTAATATCGTGACGCCTTCCCTATTGACGGGAGTCACTTTATAAGGGGTTGGCCAGGCCACCTTGGCCTTTACGGGAGAATATAGTAGAGATGGTTTCCCAGGCCACCACACAGCAATGAGTACTTAAGATCTAGTTTGCTAAGCTAGATCTACCAAGTGACTCCGGTGCCGTGAATCGAACCCGGGAGTCTTCACTCACGAATCCGTTACACTAACCACTCGGCCACAAGGCGGCTCTGAAAAAAATGTTAAAAATAAAAATATTAATAGTGCTTTTGGAATCGAGCTAGGGCGCTCATCTTGTTTGTGTGAAATCGGATGTTTCTATATTTTATACATATCTTTTTAATATTTAATATTTTGTTTAAAGCCCCAAAAATATTCTCAGTTAATTCAAGTCCACCCTGTATATTATATTTATGGGATAATTTTGTGTTCTTCCTCCACAATTTGATTTAAGTTATTGCGTTTGGGGACTAAGTTATCGATAGATACAATAAAAAAATTGTAACTAAAGACTAAGAGTCGTTTCAGCAGTTACGTTTTGATCAAGTTAAGTAACATTGTATGCGAGAAGCCTGGGTGATACATGCATGGGTGACCGTATCAAATCTTCCTATTTTTGGTTAGATTATAAATCAATTATGACTTATATTTTTTTTATCGTTTCGTAAGAAAAAATATACGGGCATATACTATTTATTTACTTTATTAACAGTATTTATTGTGAATGAGCACATATGAATGATTTATCTTAATAGTTTATCTTTAAAATAGAATAGTAAGACATAGCGCATTGGTCATAGTAACGTTAGTGCAGCAGTTGTTCTGATCTTTTGTTACCTTATCTGTATATTTCTTGTTGCTGTTGGCTGCATTTGCCACTGTTGTTGTTGTTGTGAATCACTGCTCAAGTTTTATAGTCGTTTTTGCAACATTTATATTTCATGCAAAGTTCCAGCCTTGGGATATTCATATATTCAAGACGCCCATTTTGATGCTCCATCGTTCATCATAACTGGTCTTAATGTGTTCCATGAAAAATGCATCCTCTACATTCATACACAATTCGATAAGTACATTCACAACATTCAACAATATAAACCCATTTGAATCATTTCACACTGCCGGTGTTGAAGTAACTACTGTCATTTATCACCTCATTTTTATGTTACAGTCGATTTAATAAAAATTGTAAAATATTAATCAACTGCCAAAAGTAAAACCTTACAATTTGTCAAATTTTTATACGACTGTTCCTGTATTTTTTTTATAAAATATTCGTAGCTCAATATATTAATTAGCACACTGTTTATGATTAACTATACATGTAACAAATAGACAAATAAAAAAATGTTTTGCACTTAAATTGTCACTATAACCATTAAATAAAAGTATAATGAGAGTGTGTGCGTGTGGTGCGTATACGAATAGAGCTGGTGTATACCAAAACTACTAAACTCTAGACTGACCAGTGTGTATACGCACGAATAATTTCAACTTTAGAATGACTCACTAACACACATAGAATACGGCCGTATATTCGTAAATTTGTTGGGCCTATGTACCTACACATATCTAAATAATATTGTGACTTTCTCTAGCTTATTCATAGTGAAAAGTACTCAGGATGAATCTAGGACAAAATAATGTTGTATTAAACTTTCATTACATAGTATTTATTTTATCCAACATTGAAATTATTAAATAAGATTTTTTTTTTCAGTTAAATAAATAAAAGCTTGGAATAAATGTGTAAGATATATATACAGGTCGATTTAATGTTGTGAATGGCATTTCCCAAGTCGACAGTGACCCAACACAGTAAAGCCTATTTGAAATTGTTGGTCTGAAATAATATATACACGTGTTCCACACAATCAGTTGAGAGCTTTCAATAAACAAATAAACTGTGTCAAATAGAAAGGAATTTATTTATTTCTTCGGATTTGTTATGTGTGAAAAATGCAAATAGCAAAGTATTTTGAATATTTCATGTGTGGGGCACATTACATATAGGCGGAGCTTTGGTCCGCCTCAGAAAGCTTTATTTTAAAGCTTTTATTTCGAAGTAAAGACACAACATAGCCGAAACAACCGCCTACTTGAGAGAAAATGATATTGAAGTATCACCAAGAGACGCCCCTTTGGAGAATGCTCCCAAAGGAAGCGTTTTCTTTCACATTTTCAAATGCGACATTGCCTTTCTAGCGCTCAAAATGCAATATATGAAATGAGGATTTACGTTATCCAATATCAAATAAATAGCCAATACATATGATGTTTATTTTCTTGATAGCTTAGTGATTTATTTTAAAAAATCTCTAGTATTATGGATAAACACTTATTAATTGCAACTTATATCCACTTAAAAGACGTACTCAGCTGTCGTCCAAGAATAAGCTACTTCTATATAAATCGATTATCAGATTTATCCTCTTGTATGGATGCCCAGCTTGGTCTACTGCGGTAAAAATCATATCAATAAAATTCAAATTTTTAAAACATAAGATGGCCTTAGTTCTTGAACCTGGCACATATCTTAAAGAAGTCCACGAGGACATTAAGTTAAAAATGATCAAAGCAAATATCGCAGATTTCAGTAAAAAACTTTACACTAAAATGGCTAACTTCCCGACTAACCCAATCATAAGACATGTAAATTAAACCAAATATGTCTCGAGGAAACGTAAGTTCATTTTACCAATGAACTTCCAAAACTGATATTATTTTAAAAAATAAACTGTAAATCTCTAATAATCCACTCAACTCAAATTTAGTTTTACCCAAACATACTGTTATTTGGTTTTTAAGCCATATATTTTGTAATTGTTTTGTTAATATTGCTTTTATTGTTGTTATATCTTCATATTTGTAAAAAGATTTATATACTCTGTACACCCAAATTTCTAAATATGTATAGTTCTATCAATCATTGTAAAAACTTATACACAATATAGATATTGTAATTTATTATATAACCTTATAAATTGAGTGATTGTAAATTAAAATCTTTTAAGATGTATAGCAACTAGTTTATATACAAAACAACTCCATCCCACTGGTTTTCTACTACAAGATGAAATGTCTCCGATGGAAATAACTTTTGTTAGCTCTATTCTGTTTTCTTTCTAAAACTTTCCTATGGCGTCATATGATATTGCTTTTGCTGAAGACTAAATTGAATTATATTTCGAAACGCTTGTTCACATTCTCAATGTTTTTTTTTCAGTGTGTGTACAATTTTTTTATTAAATATAAATAATAATAAATGCTGTATTACACAATAATACAATAATTCAATAATGATTGTAAAATTACGCCTACATACATGGTTTTTTTAAATTTATTTTTACATGAGGATCATTATTGGTTATACTTGAAAATTACATTATATATTTTATGGAAAAAAATTACAGAAATTAATGAATAAAAACAAAACCATAACAGACTTTCGGGGAATATGCAATGAAAAATATTAACAAAAAATCAAGAAATATCACTTAAACATTTTATTGAAAGTCTAAATTTGCGTTTCTTTGAATTATAATTAATGTTGTTCACATTTTCTATTGGCAGGTTACACGAAAATTTATTTATTATATTAAAATGCCTTTTGCCCAAATCTTTTATAAATGAATCGGTGGTTTTCAATTAAATGAAGTTGTGGATATCTTTAATATAGGTTCTGGAACCATAGTTTAATTAATATCACTTCAAGGAATTTGTTTTGAATAGTTTAGAATTAATGTTTTTTCTGATTTTATTTTATTATTTAGATTATCAACATGCAATACAATGGTAGACATAGGATTCATTTCATATTTTAAAAGCTACATTGTGGTTATAATATTTTAAGTATCTCTTGTATCTTATTTAGTCCTATTCATTAAATAAACATCTACGACTAATATAATATAAGAGTGAAAGTGGTATAAGACTGGTAAGTATAAGTACTGTAATACGTAGAGTTGACAAAGCCTGAGAGGCCGTGATTGCATTCCAGAAACTTTACAAGTATCTTCTTGCCCATTTTGGACAACCTTCGTGTTACATACAGACAAACTATCTCCTTGCTTCTTCGTCTTCTCTTATAATTGGAAAAGTGTTCCCACATTAGAAAAGTTGAACAGGTTCAACTATTAGTACCTTTAGACCATTTATTTATTATATATAGTAAAAAATTATATTTCTGATTGGGCCTGTTTTAATAAATTTAATATGTATATTATACTCCTAATACATCGAATATAAATTGGAGTGACAATATTTATATTTTATAAATTAATTATTGAAAGCGCAATTATTCAAAATAGTAATGATTATGTAAAATAAAAAAAAGGTCAATAAAATATAACATAAATTTTCTTTATTACAAACCATTAATTGTGTATTGTAATTCAATGATTGTAACCTAATTGTACCTGCTCAGTGTAAATTACAATTTGTTTTTTAATTTGAATTTTACATAGTTTGAATAATAATACAAAATATCTTTTTATTATTATTCAAACTATGACTGACTAAAACTAAATGAATCCGACTTACTTAGGTATACAAATCTTTTAACCTACAACTAATATGTGATTTTTAATAACATTTAATTTGATATGACAGGTACTTAATTTTAAATAATAAAAAGTATGGAAAATAAAATGAAAACCTAGTTACAAATATGCCGATTAATAAATAATAACAAAAAGAGACTCTACATTAACAAAAATTATTACAAATATTATGCTTATCCCCTTAGCAAAAGTATGGACCGGGAAAGATAATAAAAAAATATTACATCATTTTTTTAATTTTATTGAGATCGAAAGTTTTAGATAAATACCCTCGATATTTATCTTAAACTTTCGATATTATACTTTGACCGGCTCTTATTAAGTATATATATATATTTTTTTTTTAAATTTTTATAGTTACATCATTAGAAAGCCATTTAAATTTGCAATACGATACAATGTTCAGTTCATAAAAAAATATACTTGAAATGTATTTTAAATTGCGTTAAACTTTTTGGTTAACTTTGACCCTCCATACGGTAAGGGGTTAAAACTAAATACCAGATTGTTTGGATACAACCAAATTTGAATCGAGTGAATTATTTCAAATTTATTTATTTTTTAAAAAATATCAATTTCATTGGTATACTTACTCTGTGTGGCGTATTCTCTCTGTGAGTCTGTATATTATGAGGTATTTTTATTTATTTGTTTGCATATAAACGCTCATAAGAGCTTTTTGTTTTTACAAAAAAGACAAAAATAAACAAAGATTTAAAAGAAAAATTCTATAAAAATTAATATTATATTATATAATATTTTTGTATAAGATGTATATAAAATAAAATTATGAAGCAATCACTATGTTATTATATAAGGTCGCTCCTAAACAAGCCCTGTCGGTGGCAGAATTTGTTGAAAAGAGTTCTCCTATTATATATATGATATAATTATGATACAGTAAAATATTATGCATAATAAAAAATATAAGGTCCTAAAAGATTACATCTAGACAGGATTGTCTGATTGATTTCGGATTACTCTCCTTCACTCTTAATCGAATTCTCATTGTGATATTTCGTCGGAGAGCAGATATCGAACAGCTCTAATCTATTTTGTCGAACACTGAGTGTATCTAAGGCTTCATTCTGGAAAAGGAATAAAGTGTATTGTTCGGTCGAGTGTTTGATATCGTTCTGAATGGAAAAAATAGGGAAACAAAGCCCGAAATGAAAACATGTAACGAGTTTTTCCGATAGACTCTTTGTCTCCGACGTTGACTATAAAATTGAATTGGTCATTTCCATCAGCAGAATGTTGTCCATAGTGCCGACAAGCACTCACTGTTTATTTTTACGTTTGTATCGAACACACTATGCTCTCTTTATTATTCCAACACTAACTACACCCAATGATACTTACGATTAGCGTATAAAATGTCCCCGATTTTGTGTATTTATTAA
The DNA here is from genome assembly GCA_022606485.1 of Agraylea sexmaculata. Classification (NCBI taxonomy): domain Eukaryota; kingdom Metazoa; phylum Arthropoda; class Insecta; order Trichoptera; family Hydroptilidae; genus Agraylea; species Agraylea sexmaculata. The sequence goes on along the minus strand of JAGTTH010004485.1, from coordinate 65,502 downwards.
CAGATTATTCAAATAATCCAAAAAAGTATCTTAAAATGATATTAAACTTGGGTCCTGGGACGTAACTTAGAGAGATTCATGCGATTATCAAAATGACACACAGACTTAAGTAATAAACACTATAACAATGGTTAACTTCTACTTAAACTCCTTGATAAAAAATGTAAACAAAATCAAATAAGTTTCAAATAAGCGAAACATGAAATTACCACTTAAATGTTTTAGGGACATTTCATAAAAAATCTTTAACATATCTTTTTTCACAAACACATTTGATTTTGTCTGTCTCCACAGTCCTTAATGATTTTACTATATTTGTGTTTCACAATATTTTTGTTTTATTCATGTAGTATTAGGTATATGTTAATAACTCTAAATTTTATTATATTATTATTAATTTTGTATAATATATATTTTAGTTGTTCTACAAGTGGGTTTTTGTATTTTTTTCCATAAATTATGTTATGACTTATTAATTGTTTTTATTACCAATTGATTGTACTCCGTCCGGACTTAGTTATAAGCTTAATATTGTAAAATCTAATCATAATGTATCAAAACATTGTATGTAAATTATATTTAATAAATAAATTGTATAAAAAACAAATTATGCGTATATTCTAAACATTTTTATAGCTTATTATACTTTCAACAGTCATCAAACATTTTTATAATTATTTATAAACAATATGCAGAATATATAAAAATGGTTTCAACTGTATGTAACTTGTTAACCTCATAATTATGAATTAATATTACTTAAAGTAATACATATGTTCACGGGAAAGTTACAGAAGTTAATTTAAAGATGATACAGACACAATATGATTAACCACATAGCCATGTTTAATTAATTAAGCGTATTTATTATCAAAATAATTATTAAATTGTTTTGTTTGTGGTTATTAAAATATCATCATCTACTTATTTTAAACATTTTCAAAATAGCAGATTTTTTTTTTATGTTTCATGAAATAATTATGATAAATTAAAATAACTCAAAGCGTGAAACCTGCAGAAGTTAGTTGGCTAATCGTTTTTTTTTTTTTAAATATTTTACGCCCCAAGGAGCTTTTTGAGGGTTTTTTATTGACAATAACGTGTGAATTTTCTTAACAATTATTAGTTACACAGGTGACCGACAGAGCGGCTCTGCCCGACTGAGCGGAAATCAGAGCAAAAATGGATCAAGCCGATCGATCACGATTTTATTAATATTATTCTCGTTCTCCCAGTCGTAATAACCGATCAAATATATATATTATTTTTTTACTTGAGAGGGGTTTTGAACCCATGACCACAGTATTAGCCACGCGTATTATCCCCTCAACTATTACTCTGTTTCAGTTAAAATTATTTTTCATCCATTCATTAAATTATGAAACAAAATTGTACCCATATAATAGATATAAACATAAGATATCGCATGAGTAGCTAAATGCGTGTTTAGTTCAAGTACATCAAGTAGCCAAAAACATCAGTTACCTGGCAAATATTATTCTGTAAAAATCTCTCTTCATATCTCCAGTTATATTTCACAGTAAAATGGCAAAATTCATTGTTACTACATGTATTATACATTCAAATAGATCTAGGATCAGTTTTTACCACTGAGTACTTCTTTAAGATGTTTAAAATATTACTGCATTTTAATCGCCAATTTATTGTCACAACCACCACTCTAAGCGGTCACTAGAAATGTGTTGAGTGAGGGAGACACACTTATGCCTTTATAGAATAGGAGAGAAAAGTGCATCAATTCATGGGTTTACACGAGTTATTTATATGCAATGGTCGACTATTATTAATGACGGGGTACCCTTATTGAGTATTGGTTAAATAGACATTTTTTTTAATTGATTTAAATCATAATTATGGAATTGTGAAAATAGTGTTTATAATTTTGGCATAGAGGTTAATTGTGAATGGTGGCACTTCCCGCCATATCAAACTAGTGGTACTTCCTGCTTGAGTCACGTACTAGTGTAGCTTTTTGCCGTTGGCCACGATCTAATTCCGTCCATTACCGGTACCGGAACGTGATTTTTATCACAACCCCATAGTCTGAATCAAGACATAATAATATCTACAACAATTCCATGCCAGAAGAGAATTGCACTTCCGTCCACAGCGGATCCAAGACGATATCTTTACGATAATGCTCCGCCGCGCCATGTCGCGTCGCGCCGTGTCTCTTACCTAAAGAAACCAAATTATTCTATACACTTATTAACATAAATTATTAGTATGGTTACTCTTCCCGGTGAGGATTGTAGGTTGAATAATAAACACGTAGATTTGGTAATAAATTTAGCGATATTATCAAATCGTATTCTATTTTAAAGAGTCGTGGCGTGGCGATTAGCATTATTTATTTCTGAATGGTAAATGGGAAGACTGGCCTGGAAAACCAACCACAATAAACATTTATGAAAATGATAGCCCTATTTTTTAAGCAGATATATAGATATAAGAATCGTGGTAATTATTATTTTCATATAAAACTTCGTAACTTCATAAGTGGTGAATAAGAAACTTGTGAAAAAAAGATTATTATAATTGTTTTAATTAAGCCAATATTTTAACGTGTGAAGTAAATTTTGATATCTGTTTATTGAAACTATGTTAAACCAACTTAATTTAAATAATATTCCTACCAAGTTTTTTGTGGAGCTCCAATTATTAGCAAAATGTGTGTTTATTTCAAAAAGTTTTGTTTTAAAATATCTCTCAAATAATTATTATATAAATCACATTCATATAGCCACATCAAATTATTTTTAATATTCATGTGAAATTGGAGTAGTAAAATAATTGAAAGTTCCAATTACGTGTTAAACCAATTTATTCATGGCAAAATGTACTGTCTACTTTATTTCATAAATGGTTTTTCTATACAAAAAACAGCTTTTCCCACTCGCCAAACCAATACCTACAATAATATCGGAATCGAATTATTTTTACACTTGCTTGACAGCAAACGTGTTTTAGGGCTTAACGACTTAATAATTTAGAAGCTGTGAATTTAACCAAAAGCAAAATGGGATCGTCGACATATTTTCTGGGACAATTTATCGCGGAAGTCGCCGATGGGTATTTGAATTTTAAATTGGCGTTCAAAAGGAGGATTTATTGAATGTCTTCGGCGAGTAATTTTAAGAGGCTTTAAATAAATTATGTTCCAGTACCTCGACTCCAATTGCTTTATTTCAGCCTTTAATCCCGTATAAGATGATTGTTTAAATTATACCTCACAATTTTGTCAATTTCCAATAAATTGAACACAAGGTATTTCAAAGGAATCCTAGCTTTATAATGAAGCCCATTATTTTTTATATATTCAACAAATCACATTTTTATGTGATTTGTTGAATATAAGATTTTAAGACTTAATCACAACCAATGTATAGCTTTATTTTCATAAATGTGATAGAATAAGTTGATATAATATTGGTGGAAAATATATAAACTGATAAGGCGAAAGACTTTTACATTTGAAGGGAAATCATATTATAAAAAAAACTCAAGAAATTTATAAAAAATATAAAAAAATATTTAATTATGAACACTGCAAATTTAAATTACAAAATACAAAATCGTAAATTTATTTAAAAAAATATGCTTTAAGTTATATATGTTAATTTAAATATTTTGTTTGTTTTAAAAAGAATTTAACATTTATATTTTATTTTATTCAAAGTGAAATATGATAAAATATCCAAAATGCATTGTTTGCTCCTGTTGCACCAATTTCAATACTGATCTTCTTTATTTCAGATGTATTAATTCATACATATTATAAATTAAGATCAAAATCTTCTGCTTGGTGGAATCTTATTTTATTCAAGAAAATTAAAACTGATTGACTGATGACGATGAATGTTAAAACTTTAATTTTATTAAATACATATTGTACTTAGATTTTATATATATGATGTGAAAATTCTCGATTCATCAGTATGAACATTTATTTTTGAAGACATTGATAAATCGATGGCTTTATTTGATATTAAAGACAAAGGTACAGTACTGTGTGCATTTCAAGTCTTATGAAATATACAAAGCGTCTTTTCTACGTGACCATTTACTTCAGGGATCTATCTAGCTCTGACTATGTATGTATGCTCTGGCTTTTCAAATTTCGGAGTTTGTGTTGAATATTTTCGCTTTGAAAAATTTCTTCTATTGAAAAACGACCCCCACAACCAACTTTCAGCAGAACAAAACGTCTAGAATCACCATTCAGACAAGTACAATATTCATTGGGCACCTATCATCTCCATGAAAAGCCATATTGCCTTCAATGAAAAACTAAATACAAACATGCCTTTGGTGTTTGAGTTCTGGGCCTATTCATAAGCTGAAAAGCAGCGTTTTCTTTATCCATACATAAATATATTATATTTGATGGACTATTAGAATTCACATTCGTACCAATCATCGAATCGTATGTTATTGCTTTGATATTTTTTTAAATTTCCCTACCATTGATATTACGAAAAAAAATTTTAAGCGCTACTTGAAAACAACTTTTACTTTTTGACGATAGCTGATTGTATGAAACGGCAACTGTATATATTATTTTAGCAACACATTTTTTTGATAATGAGTTGAATGGGCTTAAGCTTGGAATCCAAACAAATAAAAATTAAATTAAATATAATAATATTTTGTAGATCATCTAGTAAATATACTAGATGATCTACAATTTGCAACTAATCATCAATATTTTACTCACTATTTGTTTACATACAAGTTTATCATTTTTACAAATCATTTATTACTAGGGTAATTTTCAATTTGTTTCTGTTTTTTATGTTCTGTTTGGCTTTTTAATAGGGAGGTTATATTTTAAGTTTTTGCTTTAAAGTTGTTTATTCTTCTATCAGAGGAAGTTTGAATTTTCAAAGTAAATTACAAATAAAGGTTTTCATATGATGGCAACACTCATCACAGTATTTAAAAAGCGAGTCTATCAATTTTTTTTGAGAATTGTCATTTATTATGCATTATAAAATAATTCAATAACTAATATTATGATGTGATTAATTTAATAGTTTTATCATTAAAATACCCGTTTTGAGATTTTAGATATGTATTTAGTTGTAAAGTAATTATATAAAATATTGTTCTTCCATTTGGTAACACTGATGAATCTGTACAGACAGACATACAACATACACACACACCTTCAACAATTATATATAACAATGGAATTCAATTATCGCCTAAAGGAAACATATATGTAGTTCTTATTGGTATAATTTTAATGCTTTATGTATTCTTAAATATGATGGATTAAACAAATCAATTAGCCAGCCAAATTAGGAAGAAAAAGGGCCAAACCTCGGAATTTGAGCATAGAAGCTGTTTTTTGCATACATCTTTATCATTATTATTATTAACGCTGTGGTTTATCAAAAATGTTTTTTACAAAGTTTGTCACAAATTTGATGGTCTACAGTGATTTCTTAGATGTTAACATGACTGGAGCTATAGAAACTGAAATAATCCTGATTATTGTGACCTTTGACCTCAAATAACTTCCAAACCCGTCACCTGATTTCATTAGATTTTTCAGACCACCCTTAGAATACCGAAATAAAACGTGTATACAAAATTACAGCTTCATTGCTCAAATTCCGAGGTAAAACCCTAATTTGACTGGGCTAATAATAACTGCAAAGTTACACAAACCGATTTATAATTTTTAAATTAAATACATATGATTGGGATTGTACTTTTGAAAAATGTTTTCCAATAAAGTTAAAAAAGTGCATCTTACTTCTGGTATGTCTATTTTTTCTATCGCATCCTGAAATCCCCCACAGGACCAGTCATTCAATTTGAACGTCCGACTAAGTTCTTTCCGCTCCACTTCGGGGTCAGAAACTAATTTGATCCCTATAATCCAGCTAATCCCATCTTAATTGTTTTGTGATAAATAATGTTACCTCGAAATGAAATTCTTAATTAATAATTATTTTACAAACAAACAAAAACATTAATTTTTAAATGGATTTTTTTAAAGGAAGACTAAATTTATCCCTAGATGAGTTGAGGTATTTATTTTATATTTTTCCATAATATATTATGTGCAAACAAGATTATTTTGTTAGCTCTGGATAGCGTAGTATTCTCAAGACTAAACGAATAATAATACTTGTGTATATAATGCAAGGAAAAATTGATGTGATGTTGTTTTAGTAAAATTCTCTTTCAATATTGATGAATCGATCCATTTTTAAGTGCCTTGTTATAAGTTATTATTATGCATTAAAAAGCTTCAAATTTTCCCGATCCACTTGATCTTTTACAGATCATTATTGAGAATATTATCCTTTATATGTTTATTTGCCAAATTGGTATTTTGTGAAATCTCAAACAACAACTACTATTGTCTTTATTGTCTACGGTTTATTTATTTTATTTGTAGTAAAAAAATGACATTTAAAATAAGCCCGCCTCTGTATGTATTTGTCTGAATTCAATGAATGAAGTTCTCCTTAAAAAATAACCTGTGATCATTTTATTTTGTATGTTTATAAGAGAATCAGTAAATCATTTAAAAACCAAATACATGTTTAGTAAAAAAAACAGTCATGTTTTAGTGGCTAAGCGCAATAAAACCAGTAAAAGTAGTGATTAATTAAATGGAATAAAATGCATTTTTACCAATAAAGGAAATTACTAACAAATATTATTATACTAATCATCTAACGTACAAAATTTTTATCTCCCACATCATCTAAACTAACCAGTTAATAGTCATAATTTCAATTCTTGTATACCAATTACTTTATATTTAACTCGGTAATATGTACTTAAATGCTTATATGAATAAATGGTAGGTGTAATGGCTGAAATAAGTAGGCAAATCGTTAACGTGTCGATGTGAGTTTTGCTAAGTACCAAAATAACGCTGAAATTTCTAGCAGAATGACAAACTTTACTGAAGTTAAAACATCTTTCGTTTAAAGTTGCGTAATTTCACGAAACTCGGCTCAAAGGAAGAACGACGAACGAAGATTTAGTCAAACATCCGTTTCTATCTAACTAATAATAATCCTAAGAACTCCGCCGCCATTTAGATTCTAGTCGCTTTCACTTTATTATATTTATAGAGAAAACCCTTCCTTTAATTTAGAAATAATCAACTTAGACCAGGGCTAGAAAGGTATGCTGTATGCTCTATAGAAAAAGATTTTTCAATAAATAAAATTGATAAATTTTTCTCCCCTTGTAATGTAAAATCTTGTATCGACATAAATATTTTATCATACTGACTTATTATCTACAAAGGACATCATTTGATTAAGTCTTTTCTCTCTCGAACTCGAATCTACACATTAATTACACATAATTCCAAAGTATAATAATTCATACTTCTTTAATTTAAAAACTACTCTAAAATACCTGGTTTTAATATTATTAATCATCAAACACAAATGCAACCTTAACAATGTATGTATATTATTTTGAAATAAAAAGATAAATTTCAATATTGTTTGAAATAAAAGCAAAAACAAACATTTCGTTTGTCAATGGCTTTATTTTTTAATTCTATAATTAGAACCAGGATAAAATGTCTCATACATCAAGCATTCACGTGGGCGCTCTACTGCGAAATACTGATTACGTTGAAAAAAAAATTAAATCAAAAGGCTATTTTCAGTATCCGTAATAAATGGGAGCTTGTAAAGTGGCATAATAAGATATTAGCTGGCATTATTCAACTTGTAATTATTACTAGTGTCAAGTTTTTTGCTTTCGCTTAAATTGGCTGCTCGTTGCGACAAGTAAGGAACAATTAAACGAAATTAAGGTCCAGCCGTTGCTCTGATTATAATTTTTTATCTATGCGAAATCCCGTTGCTTTGTGGAATTAATCGCCAGTGGCAAAATGAAGAGAACTGGTCGGACATCAAGACGTTAACTAATGCCTGCAATCCATTCACTTGCCCTGTCTCCCTATCCTTACATTGTTACAACGATCCTATTTTGTAATAGAAAATGTCCCTATAAAGATCGACATCAATTTGAATATATTTTATATATGTTTCATTGTATAAATATTTTTAATGGGTATCTATATACAAAGTGAATGCAAAAGCTCGTTTTCGAAGTAGGTACATACATACGAAGAACTTTCATATCGTTTTGGATTGGTTTGGTATAGTTTAGAAATGTTAGTCTTTAAAAAAATCTTATTCGTTAGAAATTAATTGATTTATACAATTATAAGGTACATTTATAATATTACGAAAATAGGGTTGATTTAGGTTAGAATTGTGAATTTAGTTAGTCTTTTTAGCTGCTTCAAATATAACAACAATCGCGACTCATATAATGTAAAATGATTTTCTTTGGAATAATCAATTTAAAATATCGAAATTCGGGACAGTTAAATTAAACGATATTTTGTCAAATTTTACAAATTAATATTTGAAAAATAAATGAAAAATAGATTTGGGAGCTTATAAGTGATGGGGAATTTTACTTGTATATTGTAATTAGTTCATGAGGTAATGTCATACATTAAAATATTTCTGTTAACATATTATTATTTTTAAGCGTTAGATAATTCAAACAAATTAATTAACTGTCAATAATTATGGTAAATTAATTTGTACAAGCAATTTTTAATAGGAAATCCATTTCATAATTTTGTGCATCTATTACACACTTGTGTTGGTTATAATTATAATTATTAATATAATTTCTGCATAAAATTATAAGCACAACTCCTCACCAACAACAAAGTCATAAACTCGTAAGTCTTGAATTTAATTTTATGTGCTGAGTAATAGGCTCACAGATAATTTCTTCGGAGATCTCGGTAAGATAATTTGAAATTTCCAAGCATAAATAACACTCTAGAGAGTCATCAGGCTTGCTTATTGGTAGTAATAATAGTAAGGACTAAGGTGACTGCGTGATACTTTGAAATATGACGTTCAACTCATTTCCGGGGAGGGTTACGACAAGGGTATACCCCACAAATCAAATGACTTAAAAAGGTAGACTGAACCTTCTTAAGATGACCTCATCACAAGAATACTTAGGTATCAAAGGCTCACCTTCAAAGGCCACAAAACTACTCGACTCTGATTACACCTTCGATGATAATTCTCCCCATATCACCACCAGACTTGTATATATTTAAACATTGTATTCATAATTTCATAAATATTCATTTCATTTAGTGGACATTATTAATAAGACATGATTTAATTATGTTAATAGTGGTATTAAATAATAATAAAAACCCACTTTGTCATTTTTACATTTCCTTTTACTTAAGTCCAAATCGTAGTATGTACATATATCAATTTTTTGGCTCTAACATTGCAGTAGTAAACCTAACTTAACCAGTTCTATGTGCCTGCATAATAGCAGTTTTGTTTTTAAAAACACAATTTCGATAAAAAAAATTCACTGCAGACAATACCAGTTTAACAGTATTGGTTTTTTCCATAGATATTAAATTGTTTTCGTGTCAAATAAAGGTATTTTAGATTCAAATTTACCCATTATCATTTAAACTTATACATTTTATAAATCCCATTTAACAAAGATATATTTTGATATGACTATAAAATATATTTGGTAAAACCAATTTAGTGTATAATATAAATATTGTTTGGTTTTCTTGAACCTTCATCTAACTTCCTAAAACCCTCTATAATTTAAATTAGCATAGTTTTGCATTTTTTTTAAATAAATATCTGAGAATAAATAAAAAAAAACCTGTATTTCCATATCTAAAAAATGACGCATCTCTTTCTACCGGGTTCTTCATTTCGAAATGTAAATTCAATGTTATGATATGTTTTTGCAGTGGGAATATATGTATTTAGCTTACAAGAAATATAAATGGAAAAAACTCATATTATGGATAAACAACAGAATCCCCCGACAAAATAGAATCACGTGTGGGTAATCTACCAAAATGTCATATCGCCATAACTTATAACCATGTACCTCGTCTAACACCATAATCGTAAACTTTAAATTTAGATTTTTACTATCTTGTGGATAAGCTCACAATCGGACCGCAACTTTGTTGATTATGAAAAGAGATGTCGACAAAGTTATTGGTCTACAAAAGTGTATGTGAATGTTTATGATAAAAGTCGTGAATCCATCTCAATATCCCCGTAAAAGTTCTAGCGTCGCGACGCCGAAACTCCACGATTATCATAATATCAACAATCCACCTCACAGTTTAAATCATAATATATATGATATTTTACAAAATAAGTACCTATTTATTAAAAATAAAGATTAAAACATTATCTTAAATCAAATAATATTATAAATTGTTGATAGCGTTAATTTCTTGGTGGATTGTTAACTTACTCGCAGTAATTTAATTTATATGGGAATTATAAATATAAATTTTCTTTAAAATTAAATTGTGTCGGTAGTAATTTGTTATTTTATTTATTTATATATTCACTGAGTGGCTTTTTGAGATGGTTTTTACAATTTTTGGTTATTTGGATACAAATACGTGTTAAGTCATTATCTTTCGATGATCTTAACTTTTTGTAGTTCAGTTACAGAGCGGCTCTGCCCGTCTCAATAATTACCTCAGTATTTACTTTACAAGACAGGAAATTTGAGTACATTTGGATCAAGACGACCGTACTACTATCGTAAAGCCCAAAAATAACAGAAAGTTCCAATAAACGAAATTTATACTGAGTAAATTATCTTAAGCTTTATAATTAGTCTATTGAAGCTAAATTGTGTATTGAGTAATTGAGTTTTCGATATTATTTTATAGATACAGTTTATGAATATATAAATATATTTATTCAAAATAGGTACTAACCACATAAAATATTGTATTTTAAAAAAATCGATCATAAGAGGTCTTGGATTAAATTTAATAGCCATGCATGTAGCCCCTAATATTACATAAGGATATATTATTTTTTTGAAAAATGTTTTTTAAAAGCTCCAACATTTTTACCAGAATAATAATATGGCAATATTTTTGTGTGTACGTGTTGGAGACATAAAAAAGTCTATTTTGAGCATGACATAAAAAGTGGTATTGGGGATTAATGTCCACTGAATAATTCAAGATGGATCTTGGCAGGTGTGGGGTTGAAAAAGTGCGGTGTTAAATCTCGTAAGCTCGAATGCAGCTCTTGGCGCTAGGACAATTGTCGTTTGTTTTTCGGTACAGGGGATTCTTTACTCTACTATAGTCGTGTTTTACTGTAGTAATAGTATTGTGTGAAATAGAATGAAATAGTGAGGTTGTGTGAGAGACGAGTGAAGTGTAGTAGTAGTGGAAATGTGATTCGGACGTGCGATGCGACTCGCTGCGGTAAACTGCAATAAATACCTTCGAATGTGACTAGAATATTATCCAGCTTAGTTATCATCTCACCTCATTTACTGTCTTATCTCTGAAATGTCACATTCATTTATATTGATCCTCATACCCGGTATCGACTACCCTGTATAATATACAGTCATGTAATTTCAGTGCATGTATTGCCAACCTTACAAAGTTCACCGCTTCATATTGAGAAGCAGCATTGCATTATTTTACAAAATTAATCCAAATCTATAATATTTTGAAAAAATCTTTTATCAAAAAATGTATTATTTTATCGAAAAAGACAAACAATAACCATAATTACCAGAGTAATATCTCAGGAGATATGACACATGGCAACAAATTTCGTGGTCGTGGGTTCAAATACCGCTAAACTCAATTTTTTTCAATTGATTTGATCGGTTATTACGTCTGAGAGAAAATCGTGATCGTTTTGATCTATGTTTACTCTGATTTCCTGGACTGTGAGGTAAATACTAGGTGATTATTAAGTCGGGCAAAGTCGTTCTTTAATAGTTAAGCTCACTAACAAACAAGTAACATGCTGTTGTGTATAAAAACACCCCCAAAAAAGCTCAATTTTAAGGGCCCAGTCAGTTGTAACACTTTCATCCATTCATTTTTTTCATTATATACCTTTTTTGTTTGCTCTGCATTAATAATTCTTCTCGTTAACTAATCTGATGCTATATTTGGTGCAAGCAAAAACAAAACGCGAAATCTGTTCGCAGCGAACTGTCAACTGGTGGAAATATATACGCACAGGAGTTTTATATATGTCAACCCATTGACAGTTCGCTGTGAACGCATTTCGCATTCTGTTTGGTCGGGCATTTACTGTTTTATTCTTTAGAGTAACACATATCGCATCATGTCATATTTTCTTGATATTTTATTTATTTCATCCTTATTGTTTTAGGATTTTTCGGCAGTAAAGGCAAAGGGTACAAATAAAATTTAATAATGCAATACTTTAAATAAAAAGAAACGCAATATAGAGATTGCATACATACAGAGTTCCGATAAAGTTTAGGAGTCTCTATTGCAAATTCGTCCGAATCCCATTTGTAGACAAACGATCAAAGGTCGAACTAAAATTGCATAGTTTGGTTTCGAACTTCGACGTGCATAGTGTTTTTGTCTTTGAAGTTTTTTTCCAACAAAGCTTGAATATTCATCCAGTGACTTAGGGTGGTGTCCAGATGTCGAATTATGCTATTGGAAAAAATATCAAATGAGTTTCTATGCACTTCTTCATTATATTCAGACCACGTTTTCTTATCGCCAAGAAAGTCATGATTAAAAGTGCCATTCTTTGTTAGTATTGTAACATACTTATATAAAAGATATTGCTTAAATGTAATGATAATAAGCTTATGTGGTAGCAATTGATTTATATTAATCTATATAGGTATAAGATTAGGTAAAATTGAATGTTTTTTATATATTTATGATTGAAAAGCATGGATTGTAATATTTTAGTGATTGAATTTGAATTTACATCAAATATGTATGATATGAATATATTTGCATAAAATTGTTACCAAAAAGATTATGGATACTTCACAAATGTAATATCTCATTCCTAGTTCTGTACATTATCACATAATATTATGTATTGCGGTAACTCATAATTTTTGGTCATTAAACACAGAGCGACTAATTATTCAAAACTTAAGGTCGTAGAGGCGTGAGAGGCGCCGCGATACTTTACTGTATTAACTACATAAACAAGGCTTTGGAAGTGTTTAGTTGGTTTGATTAGTTTTTATAATAAGATTATGATTCGGAAAAAAATATTGGCAAGTAATATATTACCTGCAATAATTAATCGTAGCCTGTGTCGGTGAAGGCGTCGACGTTGAGTAGCGCCGCGACGCCACTTTTCGTATTACATAAACATGGCTTAATCCCCTTTGATTAATCGCTTGGCGAAATATTATCGCTTTGTTTCTTTTGCCCCTCGACGATTTTTGTATTAAAATTCCCGCTAGGCGTATAAAAACGATTCAATTACCTGCCGTTCTCACCCGAAGAAATTACCGTCTGCCGGGAAAGGGGCTGATGATTTCAAATTAAATATCATTGTTCATAATTCTTCATAATTGCGCCCGTTGCATAATATTCACAAATCCTGATTAGGAATTCTCCTTTGCGTAAAATAAATTTGAATATTTCCATTCATATACGGGCAAATAATAATTATGGGTAGGTACCGTTAAACAATAAACTAATAGACCAATTTCACAGCCTGGGTCATTTGTTAGGGGAAAAAAAATATTTTTGTTAATTAAAGCCACTGGCTTTCTTTATTGATCTGAAAATCAATAACTATTATTTTAAGGATATTCAAATTGTGTATTTATTTGATTAATATATACTGATTATTAGTGACATTACAATATCATTAATAATTCAACCAAAAATTAAGTTTTAGATTGTACTATGATTCAAATGCATAAAAATATGAAACCTATGTCTGTTAAGGTGTTTATTTTTTTTTATAATTGTTTATGTAAATTTATAAAAATACAGGAGTGAGAATATTCCAATGGAAATAATAATAAACCATGTACAAATAAAAGTTGTATGTCCCTTGCTAACAAAAGTGCGCATTCCACAATCAACGGCGAGGATGTTTAAAAGGCCTTTAGCTTCGATAAATATTTATCTACCAAATTGAATTCACCCAGTGCGAAGAAGAAAGTGACGTTAGCACTTCACACCCTAGGAATTTGTTTTTCGGTGTGTAAAAGAGTCAGAAGGAAGAAAATAAGAAGAGCAACCACCTGATTTCCCATTCTCTTATAAGGTTGCCATGTGCGTACGAAAATACCATTAGCGAAAATGATTCGGCAGGAAAACACAGCTCATCGCTCAAGATGACTGTCAAGAAATTAAGTAATCTCCGATATTATTTAATAATTTCATATCACATTGTATGTAATTAGTACCTTAATTTATATTGGATTGTATGTGTTCAATTTGTTGAGCCTGCGGGGGAATTCTCGTATTTTAATATTATTTTAACAATGATAGTGTGAAAAAACAAACATAGATTTCCTACGCAGAATTCATTAAACTGAACAAGCGTGATAACGACGTAATTTGTTTATACAAACACGTGTACTCTTAGTATCGTTACATTTATCTCACAAGACGCTGTAATAAATAACTTCTAAGATGACGGATAAAAAAGGTATATTTTTAAAACGTCTCTAAAAGATCCATCCAAGTGTAAATTTCAAATAAAACAGTGAGACCTGAATTAAATGTATAAAACTTGCTTGAAAATGCATAGTTTGCAGTGTCAATATATCCTACATGGTGTCCAGTAAAAAATGAAAGCTGAAATTATAAGTAAGGAACTTGTCATTTTAATAATTTAATTGATACGCAGTAAATATAACGATTTTTTTCTTTGAACAAGTATAGATTCTTCCATTAAGGACAGCAAGTATGAATATACATTTATTCATGTAGCAATCAAATACACATATTCAACAAAGCGAGGATTACATTCAAATGTTCAATATTAACAGTGTCTATATTTCAGAGCTGAGAGATGACAAAACTTCAAATTGTTTCAATCATCGCATTAAAGTAGCAAATGTTTAACTGTCGTATTGAGTCTTGTAGTGAAATTGCAGAGTTTTCTTTGAAAGTTTGCCGACAAAAAGTTTTCACTGACCTGGTCGTAAATAAGTTAGAAACTGGATATTCATGCTTTTAGGTTAACGACTAGATTCGCTTTTACAACCTGTTATTTAAACTAATAAATGAAGGTTATCTCTCAATAAAACTACAGAAAATTGTAATATTTTTTATCACGAATGATTACAACAAACAAAAAATTTAATACACAGGTCATTATAAAGGTTTATTATATCAATAGAAAACTATAATATCGAGCACATTCAAAAGATAAGAATTTTAAATAAATGGAAATTAATTTGAAAGTTCATGGTACATAATTGAATCTTCAAGTTTTCCTTAAAATATTGATAAGGCTAGAACAAAAATAAGTTGACAACCACCTTTACCTTTAAGGCAATTTTAAAAAAACACTGTTCCAAATTAACAATCAACTTATAGAAATTTATTTTATTATAAATTTATGATAATTATTATAAAAGTTCATTGGAATGTGTGAAAGGGGACATTTTCAAAATATGAAATATTAAATATAAATCCCAAAGCAAATGTTTTATTTTTTTAAGATAGAAAAGCAAAAGCGGCTTTAAAATATTATATTTTTTAGTATCCCGCAAAATTTAACTGATATTAGATTAATAAAATTTTAAAAATTATAATAAATAGGTACTATGAGAACACTTATGTATCATTATCACTGGTAAATCATCATAATATATTTATTAGGAGTTAATTTCAATGGTATTATAGGTAATACGATATCCGTGAAATCAGTGACCCGTGAACATTTTATCGTCGAGTGTATAGAAGTCAGTTACAGAGACAATATCTATATTTGTGACACGACTTAATATTAAAGATGTTTGTTTATTTGGTGGTCAATATGACTTGATATTGATGTTAGCTGTAGGCAATCATGCGAGTGATGGCAAGGCGCCAGGCGTCGCGACGCCCCGAGCCTTTCTTTATCATAACATACACATTACTCTACGTTTGTTTCTAGTATGTACTCATATTCCACCGCAAACTTTGTCCATCAATGTTTGATTTGAGGTGGTTCCATGTCGATATAATAGCCTTACGTTTTTATACTTCTTGCAGACAGATATTTTATCCTTATACTATTGCGACTTTCATTATGTAATGAGACTCGGGGATATTTTTTTCTATGACTTTGCACTGTCTCAAATTCTACAATTTATTAATTTGATTTATTTAAAAATATATTATGATAATTATTATTATTACAATTTATTTATTGTGTATAAGTTTTTACAATGATTGATTACCTATAACTAACATGAGAATGTTTTATTTAAATTTGACATTAATAATAGTAATAAATTATAGAAAGTATGGAAAAAAATAAAAGCCATTTATGATAATAAACAGCACTGTTAATATATGATTAATTTCAGGCCTCATTCTGATTTATTCTAACTGACCGTATTTTATAATTGTGTATGAATAATATGAACTAGTCTAATATCCTTTTTATTAAGAAATTATTAACTCACAATTAAACAAAGATACAATTTATAAATATAATACATACATCGAAATAATTTTTAATACTTTTCCCAAATACATAAATAAAGGACCTGCTGTATATCTTCTGATATAAGTGATTAAATATATTTTTTTGTAAATTGATCAAATTATAAACTGTAAATCAAGAAATCTTTATTAAATATTTGAAATAAAATAACATATTAACATATATCATCACAATACTATTTTTACACATTTGTTCAGCGACGTAATAAATAAAACTAAGCGGTATGCATTCACAAAATGCATGATATTTATTTCTATCTCTATTCTCGGGATTTAACAACGCACATGACTTTCATCATATATGAGTTTGTTAAATTGTGTGTTAAGTAAGACACTGCGCTGAAATATTTTATACCAATCCGATTAATACAATTTAACATAATTTATTGCACAGGTGATGATAGTTTGTGCATAGAGGACAAGGGGAGAATTGATCTCTTAAAGTTTGCCATTGCACCTGGTCTTCCAAAGTCAAACAGCATCCGCTGACTTTGGCAAATTAACACCCAAGTCTCGTTAAACTGACAACTTGGATATTGCTAGAAACTGGAACTTGTATCATAGAAACTGAACTAAGAACAATAGATCATGGAGATCTCCACAACTTCCTACGTAATATCTCAGAAAACTTTATGCCAATTTTAATAATCAATTATTATTCATATTCCATTTAGGATAGTATAACTTAATTCTATTATATTTTAATGAATAAACAATGATTTATGAAGCAATTTTTGTTATAATATGTGTGCTTTATCTAATTCAACTCAAGACATTATAATGTAATATAAAAAATAATAAAGATAAAAAACTTAATACTAAATAGTTCTCATGTTATGAATATGGTCTAAGTAATTATGATTTGAAGTTTATTATTTAACTAATCTGTATAAAGAACACACTACAAGTTTTTTTAGTCGATTAACGATATTTTAATATATTATACTATTTTCAGGGCGATTTTTATATATAGAGTGGACTTATTACTAATAAGTATTTAACAGCCGCAATACACGCTCGACTTAATTAATTAATAAATTATAGTAAAAAAAAAATATAAAAAAATGAGCCGCCTTGTGGCCCAGTGGTTAGTGTAACGGATTCGTGAGTGAAGACTCCCGGGTTCGATTCACGGCACCGGAGTCACTTGGTAGATCTAGCTTAGCAAAATAGATCTTAAGTACTCATTGCTGTGTGGTGGCCTGGGAAACCATCTCTACTATATTCTCCCGTAAAGGCCAAGGTGGCCTGGACAACCCCTTATAAAGGGACTCCCGTCAATAGAGAAGGCGTCACGATATAGTAAAATAATACCCTACCACCCCTTAAAATATCCTCAATTACTTCAATTCATCTTGTATATTACCAATATTTTCCATATTCCATAACTTTGATTTAAACAGTTTAATGCATAAATCAGGATGTAATTAAATTAAATGTAAGAAAATATTTTTTTTTTAATAAGGACACTGTTAATGTTTTTAATATAATTATGTTGTCGTCTATAAACGTATTATTATATTAGCATGCAATAATGCAATGGGGAATTAAAAAGTTTTCAAGAGAGGCCAAAAGCGAGAAAATAAGTTTAACAGTTTGTCTGCAGACATAAGGGAATAAGAAATTACAGCTCGGTGTTGTGTGAACACAAAGAGCAGAAACACACAATCTCGAGACATTTCCCTTTGCCAAATCTGGACACAAGAACAGTGTCCTCGGCCATAATAAAAATAACCGCACATCTTCGGGTGGGCATCTTTATGTGTACTGTAAGCTCTTAGCACTGAGGATAAACTCTTAACCATTGGGTGGAATCGCATGCGATTTGCCTGTCTTGTTCCATGTACACAATAAACGTAAATATGACACCATGGGACATTCTCGCCAGCAAAACTAAATCTCAATATCACCTACTTACTACGCCATGCAAAACCTTCTTTACTCTAATACCCGTACACATTTTTGAAGCTGAATATTTCTAAGCTGCACTCTCGATCTTCTAAAATCGCTCTAATCTTCTTGAATGACTATAGAAAATTCCAATGAAACTGACTCTGATATGAGATTATTTTTAAAATTACTATCGGGTTATTCAATAGAATAACGAGAGTGTATTAGTGAGTCGTGCTAGAGCTGATACTACTGGTGCGTATACGAATAGACCTGATCGACTAGACTTGGTAGTATTGGTGTATTCAAACTCTATTCGTATACACAGCGCACACTTACACTCTCATTACACTATTATATTTAATACAGCCGTTAGAATATCATGACACTTAACAATAAAATATTGTCACTTTAGCCTTTATATTATGCATTAAAATGTTATTACAATTTTATCAAACTTACAATTTTAATTTTAGCTTTAAAAAAAGCTGTCATTATTCATATGAAATAAATAGGACCTTCGATTCTAGAATACCGGAAAATTATTGAACATTTTTTATAATATCCAATCATGCATAAAAATATTTTAATCCACCTGTATAATAGCCATTTATTTGATATATAACTTGAACTTGAAAATTTTAATGAAAATATTTACAAAATACTGTAACAAAAATATATGAATGTATATGTATAGTATTGACATCTGGATAATATTTAAAAATATATTAAAAATAACGGGAGATATTATAAATTGTAGATAGATTTGAGTATGATATATCAAAAAAATCTTCCTAATGAATAACATTATCATCCATATTCACCTGTTATATTATCTACATGAAGAGTAAATGGGGCGGGAAAAATTGTTTATTTTATTTATTCATATTTGAAATTAAAATTACATGCATTTTTAATTCAACAAATGCCAGCAGCACTCTGTAAACACTGATCAAAGCCCAAATGCCTTCACAAAAATCAGCATATATTTGCCGTTTGAATAAAAAGCCTGATTTGTTCAACTAATTACCCAATTTAATTAATTCAGGTCTACATAAAAAACGGACTAAAAGCGGTCTTGCATATTAATGTATGTTTATAAACCAAACAAACGAGTTGATTAATAATATTTTTATAGAGAGTTTGTATGAAAAACTTTTTTATAAGATCAATATATTATTCAATGATTATTCAATATATTATGTTTCACAATTAAATAATGACACTTCTTCGAGTAATTTATACTCATTGTACTTGTTATTACAAGTTATTATATGTATATCAAATAGCTGATAATTTATTTTTAGATTTATAATATGTTTATAACCCAAGCATATTAAAATTATTAACCTAGTCACTTTATTGTTATTTTTGTGCCAAATTCTTAATTTGTAATTATTGGCCAATAGCTATTTAAATATGTTACTAAAGTAGCATTCTTATAGATACTTTAAATCAAACATACAGTTTTTATCAATAGTGGAATCAAGTTTTATTCATTCACCGATGGGTCAATACAAGAAAGTATTTTATTAAAAAAACATTGAATTAAATATGCAGTTTTATTGGATATAATCGATACTATTGGTAACCCAAAACATACATTTAATATGCATTATGAATATGCCAAATTTGCATTAGTTATATATTTTTGGATATTATTCAAATAAAAGACATTTTATTGACTTTAAATACGTTTTAAGATACCAATAGTATCCATGATGTCAAACAACACTCAAAAACGTAGATAAATACATGTAAAGCACTGCCAATGTAAGCATAAAAGACTTCAGATTCTAATTTTTACAGTATCAATTTAACCAAATTAACTCGAAGATAGATGATAGAAGAAGATAGATAAATATTTATTTGTATATATTATATATATTTGTAAATATATAAATATTTATTGATATTTGAGCCGCCTTGTGGCCCAGTGGTTAGTGTAACGGATTCGTGAGTGAAGACTCCGGGTTCGATTCACGGCACCGGAGTCACTTGGTAGATCTAGCTTAGCAAACTAGATCTTAAGTACTCATTGCTGTGTGGTGGCCTGGGAAACCATCTCTACTATATTCTCCCGTAAAGGCCAAGGTGGCCTGGCCAACCCCTTATAAAGGGACTCCCGTCAATAGGGAAGGCGTCACGATATATATATTTAGATATAAATTGGCCGTGATTACTAATTGTATAAAAGCTACAGTAGCTATTTAAATATTATTCTATTCCACATTGTATAGAAGTATTAAATGGAGTAAGATTTGGTCGGAATGGCATTGTAATTATTAATTGTCTTTCAATACAACATGGTATATGTCAATTAGTATTAGTATAAAAAGCAATGTGAAAGTAAGTAGTATGTATGAGGGAGGCGTGAGGTGTCAGACTCAGGCTTCAGGGATGAGATGGAGGGTGTCTGGGATATATCTTGGCGAAACACTAACCGATATAACCCGAACATAAATCAGTCGGATTCGGAAGTAGTGGTGCAGGCAAGAGCTTCACTTCTATTCCTCGACTTTTGCCGGCAGTCGTTAATCTTAGCTCCAAGGCATTGCCTTACTCCAATACCCATCAATGGACATTTAATGGAACAAGACCAACGCTTTGTTACCCACTCCACATTTGAATACGTCACCTCCATGTCTGATATTCACATCTCCTATTATTATATATCACCATTCGATTCCGTATTCGACAAACTGTATACTAAGGCTATGATAATAAAGCGAATGTATTTGTTGAGTTAGTTTCAAGACTGAATGTGGTACTATTCAAGCAGTAACGACTACTAAGAATAAGTAGGAGTTATGTGATAATATTGATTAATTTGAATATCAGAATAGATGGGGCATTCTATTTTGTAATATATTATATTGCTATTTTTTAATATATAAAAAAATATCGTGGGGTTGACCAGGACTTCAGATCTATGGCCGGTTTTTTCAACGCGAGTTAAATCTCGAACGCAAATCACTCGGGATTTACGCTTAAAATGCGTTTTTTCAAGATTTAGCTCGCGTTACAAACTATCAAATCTTGACTCGGCAATATCAGCGAGCTTATAGCTAAAGCTAAAGCAAAACTCGTGCTATATTTCGCCCTTCATTCGAGTGATATTTTGTGACGAAATCGTCGCTTCGGCTCATGTCGGGTCCTCCTGAATGGCTTCAATCTAAGCATCGGCTATGAACGGCTTTTTAACTTTGATACAGCTTAAAATGGAATGTAAAAATATGACGTAGCTGAAGAAATTAAAGAGAGTTATATGAAGAAACCCGCCCCTAGTTCCCCACGCTAGATCTTCCAAGTGACACCAGTGGATACCGTTTTTTCCGGCGCCGTGGATCGAACCCGAGAGTCTTACTCACGAATTCATCACACCACTGAGTCACAAGGTGGCTCTTGTATTTTCATGATAATAATACTATATTATAATAAAAAGCCTTTCTCAAATAACCAAACAAATCCTGATATGTTAAGTATTATGTATTTCACTTATAGTGGTCAAATATTTTTTTCCAGATTTTTTTATTTGAATTCTATGAATTTATTCCAGAGACGATCTGTTTAAGTATTTTTATTATGATAAATGATCACTTAAATAGAGAATCTGTTCTATTTAATAATCATTTCACCTCAACATCTAGGATAATAAAAGTAAATTAAGGTCAACTAAGATATTATTTATATTATTAACCATATCCTAGTCAGTATTAACTGTGAATTTTCGCCTTCAAAGATTTAAAAAAAAAACAGCCTACACAACGTTTTACAACTAATATTTTTCTTTAATTAATATTTATTGAATCTTTCGCCAGTATTTTATTTAGAAGGTGTCTAGTTAAAGGAACACAACTCTATTTATGTAAACAATATTACTTAACATAATGTACACAAAGGAAGAAAAATTATAAAATGATAAATATAATTTAAGAAATCACTGTCCAAACAAATTGGTCCTTAGCTTGGTACCACAGAAGTAGTAATATAAATCTTAATATTGAATATATGTGAAGAATTTACAGGTAGATAGCATCCAACCATGAAAATAACCACCCTACAATTTCGAAAGATATTTAGAAATGAAAAAGGGAAATATTGGAATGCCACTTTGATATTTTCAATATTGGAAAGGTTGGAAAAGCAATGCAAATTTTTTACGTAAATGAAATACTTCTTCTTCTTCTTGGAACCGATTCAAAATGTTTGCAAACTCATTAAATGTATATTTTTTAATTTACATTCCACCATACTGTTTGGGTGGAGAAAGGGAGGACCACCATGTCACCGAGGAAATTGTCACAAGAGGCTTTTAGCATTTTGTTTGCATGGTTTTCAGAGTCGAATTCGAGAGGTGACACACAAAATGTAACAAATTAAATTACTTTGTTTGTATGCTGAATATTTTCCTGTTCGTTCATTTTCACACCGACTCGTCGACATTTTTTCAAACAACCAACCGCAAATAGCCAACGTAATGATACAAACAAAAAATTGTACACTGGACAATGGGAATCGAGTTTCGGAAGAGAAAATGAGAAATATTTTTTCAGGTAAAAATGTGACTAATTAATATTTGTTGACTTGAGCAATTGGTAAGTGAAGTGATTAATAATTTCACATTGTATAATATGATCATTACTATGGTATTGTTAGCAGTAACTTGTCTGTATATTTACATAGTAAATCATGTACACATTTATCAAACACAATATCCTCTATTAAAAGCTAGTCTAAACGAATTTCATGCATCAATGAAATACACACTCGTTATATCGTGCATAAAGTCCACATTATTCTACACTGTAATTTAGTGTATAAATACATTCATCATTAATTTTCTTATCCCAAAACACCAACAACAAAGCTTTATTTAAAAATTATATAAATATGCCTCCAACTATCGTGGGTATGGTTTCGAATTGAGTCATACTTAAAAGGTTCAATTATAATATGATGTATCGGGTCAATTCATTGGAAATTTAGTTTTTGAAAAATTAATTCGCCACTAGCGCGTTTTACTCGTCGAAATTGCTTTTTACTGTCAAGTATGAATAAATTCCACTGATAAAAAATCACAATACCCCCCTTGCCTCTTTAAATTGGACCGACATTTAATTATTCCAAATTCAATTCAATTTCGACATAGCTTGTCGATGGAATGGAAAATAATTTTTACAGGGGCGTCATGGAAATTAAGGGCTTTCTTTTTGCGTTCATCGCTCAATGCACGATTTATTTATTTATGTTTCTAATTATCTCAAAATGATTCAAGAGATAAAAGGTAGGATTTGCCTGAATAACGAATTGAATTATAACCATTCAGATAATGACGAATGAAGGAAATTCGCAAAGCAAATAATGTCTTATATTTCAGAGGACGGGTCATTATTTTTGGAGACATTGTAAAAATAACCACGAAATGCTCTCTGAATAATTATGATATGAATAAATTTATGTTTTTAGTATTTTTGACATTCTTACTTATTCTTTATTGAAATCCTCAAAATGTGCTTGTCTTCATAGACAGTCATATTGTTGCATAAATAAAGGATAGGATACCAAAAGTTACGCAAGGTGTAATTTTGAATATGATTATTAATAAAAATGCTAAAAGTAGACATGGTCTTTGCAATTCATTCACACACTTTTTTTGTGCACAAATACATACATTTCACACAAGAAATTTTCCATGACCATTTTGCATAAATGTAGCTGAATTTGGCACGTTTTTCGGGTAGTATTTTTCATGATCTTGGATAATAAATTTTTTTGTATAAAAAAATAAGTGATCAACTGATAAGATACGCTTGTTTTTGGGACGTTTTTTATAAGAGTATTGAGTATTCATAACACGTTATTATTTACTATTGTATTAATAATATCGAAATTGAGCTGAGATTTTCTTTGTAAGAAGCGACGATGCTAACAATTAACGTTATGATAAAATTGTAGATAGTGGTATTTGTGAACAATAGCCTCAATCAAATAATAAACAATAAGGCGATTCAGCATTTCTGAAGAAGGACGGGTTAGATAGACCTAAGGGATATGAGAGTTAATCTTGAAGTAGCTATTGAAGTACTACGACTAGATTCCATCTACATGTCTGCTTTAAATAGTTCTATCCGGTTTATTACACTATGAATTAACTGATATCTAGAATATCTTATATTACAAAACCTTTGTCAGCCCTAATTGAAATTATTCCTATTAATTTGATATCTCCAACACCACTGTGTCCATTTCATACAATGTATAATTTATCAATTGGACGCTTTCAGTTTCAGTGACCTCAGTACAATGAGGTAGAAGAAGCTAATAATCTGATTTAAAGTTGACTTGATTAATGGTAAAAGTATGAAGTCAAAGCATCCGGTATCTTTGAAATGAACACCGTCTAAACTTTCTCTATTGATCCATAATAAAAACATTCTCCAATACATACTTACCCATTCCCGAATCGCAAATATTAATCATCCGAAATGTGTATATATGTTCTCGGTTTCTTTATAAAAAAGGGAGAAAGAACTTTCAGCAGATTCTACACGGTCATCTATTTTATTTCATAATAATATGATCGATCGTCTGTACACAGTGCGTAACTTTGTGATGAAAATATTACGGAGAACTTTCACCCTATTCAATATTTAGTCAAGTAAATATTACCCATAAAAAATATTCAATTTGAAAAAAATGGTTTAAAGGCTGTTTTGGATAGTTTACAGTTTAATGAATATTAAATAAGTATCACAAGTTCCACCAAGCGAAAAAATATTATCTAATTTAATACTATTTTTTGGATTGATTTTTGGCTTGACAACGTACTAAAACTATTAATATGTGCAATGCTAAGAGTGTGTTTGTTAGTTTTTAGCAAATAACACCAACATACATATTTGAAGTAATTTTCACTGTCCTTCAAACTGTAGGTTTATTATTTGCGACGATATTTCGTGTTCGTTCATATCCGTAGAATCCATCTTCGATTTAATATTCGTTTATGGCTGATAAACGATTTTGTTAAAAATGCGTCTCAATTGTGGTATTGAACTTATGAATTATTAATGCGAAATTGGGGTGGAATTTTATAGGAAGTGTGTTGCTGGAAAATAGGATGATCCTCGATTTAATGCGACGACCCAAGCAAAATAATTATTCTCTGCATATTTTGGAATTACGCATCCGACGATGTTTATCCTAACAAAGCGACCTATTATATCCATAAACACAGAATTATTGTTTATATTAAATCATTAGTCAATACTGATATATTTGACTCCATCTGCTTAGCTACATTCGTTTATGTGATTATAAATTAGATCACCATTCTACACAAAATTTAATCATGTTTGCTCTACTGCAGTTAAATAATATTACTGACCATATATTCAACCAATTATTCAAAATAATCAATTATTATTCATATAAATAAATAAATGAATTACGTATGGTAGAAGGTAATATAAAATATACGAAATTATTCGACAACTCTCCTTAATTAAGCCACTTTTGTAAATTCAACTGCATCATTTTTTTATAAACAAACACAAAGAAATCGTTATGATTGAATTAAATTGTATTGTGGCCGATATTAATAAATTGTAAGGTTTGTTTTAGATTATAATATCGGCGAGGTTTGACACCTTCGATTGAAATTGAAATTTGGCCACAGCGGGATTCTGATCGTATAATAGAACCTGTCTTAATTTGAGTGGAAAGGTTCCAGAAATATTAAAGCCATATTCACCACCACGAGATTAAATTCCGTGGTGTGCATTGCATCTCGTGCAGCTATGTCCACAAATTGTTCTTCAACAAGACTATTGATATTTTCCCTCTACTATCATTGGATATTCAGAATTAATCGTGCAAATTAAAAGCTCAATATGATTGTCATTAGGTGTTAATTGGGTAGGTAATTAATTACAATAGTATTGAATATCTAGAGGAGCAGCTGCCAAAAGGTGTTCCGCGAATGCCTGGGTCTTCATAAGGTAGGACAAATAAATAATTCATCACATTTAATCAAACAAAAATTTTTTTTTATTATTTTCTTCTAATTGGGTGTTAAATTTTTAATCAACCAATAAATATAACATAATGTTAACAAATATGTCAATACTATAAAAATTTGTTTAGATTGGGTTCCGCAAAAAAAGGTAAAACAATAATTAGGGTTACATTCTACCCATTTCATACATTTTTATTGTTATTTTGTTAGCTATTCTCTCAACATACAGCATGCATATTTTCTTTAGGTCAATATCTATATTGATAATAAATTATTTAGCTGTAAAATAAAATTGACATGTCAGTAAAAAAGCAGAGATCGTGAACATTTACCCAGAGAAAGAAACATTTTAATATATGTATGGTGGGTATGAAAATCTTAATCAGATTTTCATTTTAATTTATAATATAATCGTATTTTAAGAGACACATGTGCATTAAAATTCATAATTTATAGTCGTCGCACACACTATAACCTTGTTTTGAGTTCACACTCTAAAGTATGCAATATTTTAAAGCCTTCTTCTTATTAATAGCGCTCTATCATTATTATAACTAAAAAATGTTTTACTTAAATACACACACTCAAACACCTCTTTTCAAAGTCAAATATTATATAAAATTTTAATGAATGTCTTGTTGTATAGCAATTATAACGTGAAGTGTGTTATGGAATGTTCTCTCATATGTTCGATATGAAGAGAGAATGCTGCACTAGGGATGTTTCACTACTAATAACTACTCTATGAAATGATAAGTATCCTAGTTATATTAGCTCAATACCTTTGCTTGAATATCCAACACTCATAATTTGTTTTGTTTAACTATTTTTTTTATGAAAAGGTTATCCTATTTTAAATTTATCTTGCGCCTTTTGAGCCACCCAGTATATATTATCATCAATTTTTAGTTCGTGAATGATTAAAAGCATTCACCAACTTTTTCCTTAAGGAAAAATATTCTAACAATAATATCGAAAAATAAAATATAATATTTAATTCTTAAATTGTGTACTTTTATAAAATATTTGCTTTTTAGAAACATAAAAGGTACAGATAAAACTTCTTCAGAGAGACGTTCATATGTATGATGTTTGGTTATTGAAAATCGGGGATTAATACCAAATTAAAACCTAAGCCAAATAGCGAATCTACATACATTTAACGTATTGTATTTAATATACTATTTTTAAGACGTGATGGTATGTGATTATTACATAAACCTTTACAACGTCCGGCTGATCTTTTCATGTTGGCCCCATTAACGACAGGTATAACGACCACAAACGTCGTTGCATTTTCATAATCATCTACATCGTTATTCCTTGTACAATATTTGGAGTTTGTGCCCTCGAGTTATGTCTGAATATTCATCTTGAATAAATGAGAATTCTCTTCTGAATCCCCAACCATAAAAATTGATCTCTTTTGAAGGCTAAAGAATTTCAAAATATTTCAATACGTGTAATATGATCGAATTAAATCGTATTTTATTCATTAAACCTCTTATTGTAAATGGGTGTTAATATTTCCCCCATAATTTTTATTACTTAATATTCCTTCAAATAAAAATGAAAATTTATCACGTTAGTTATAGGTAAAAGGATCTATATACTTTGTACAAATAAGTCTCTTTCCTAAAATGTATTGTATTATCAAACAATTCAAACTTAAGAAAGAAATTATTATATATAATCTCATTTATTCTCAAAATTTTATAGATAAATAAAATCCACCCTGAAAATCGTATTCTTTATTCCATATGCCACTAATTTTAATCAATTGAGATGAATAATACAATTTTTCCTATTGATATGATGAAATTAATTAAATCGTATTGAGTGATTTATTTCCCAAATACAGTATGTACCTATTAAATTTGGATAAAGTTGTTGTCATTTTTTATTTTAAAAATATCCATGCTTTTCTTTAAAGAAATATGTATAGTTTAAAGTGGAAGTATCACATAAATATTATCATACAAATACCCGCAAAAAATGCCCCTATAAATAAAATATGAAGTTTCAATCTATTTATTTTAAAAATTACAATATTATATGGTGTAACTAATTAATCTGAATATTCTTAAAGTTATTACATACTCAATTGCAGTTGAGCTTTAATATTGAAATATAAAACGTATGTGAATAAATCCAACAATTACCCAACCTCTTCTCTTATGCATCAATTATAGTTGCGGCGTAATCTGTTAAATCTGCTATCGACCAATTTAACATTTTTAACAGTATCTGACGGAATATTAATGGCCGGTCGTACTTTTTGATTAATTAATTTTATTCGGTCACTTTAGCCGGTTTGGCAGGAAGAAGTGTGCTTAAATTTGGGTTCGCATTTGTCAAGCTTACTACTCCAAGTCAGCGGTTACAGACAAATCTCTCTCCTCTGTTTCGGTCCTGGTTTCCCAGTAGTGTTTTACTCTATTCTTGTGTATCTTGCCGCTGTTTATTTATCAATACTTCAGGCATTTATCACGCTAATCTGCCAGAAGTCATGTCTGACCCGTTTGGATTAAGCTGCAAGCAAATCTTGCCATACTAATGGATATTCACTAATGATGCTAATTGTTACGATCACTTTTAACAAAAAAGCCACGGTTGTTTTGTTTGTTTTTGTTTTTTGTTAATATATACTATTTATCTTGAAACATGTGATTATAGAACAATCATTACTGGTTCAAAATGTTTTCAAACAAATGTTCATTTAAAATTATTACATTTCTACGGTGAAATGATTATTTAATTAGTTGAGCGTGTTAATTACTTGATGCAATTCCATAATCCTTTAAAGAAATAAGTTTGTACTTTCCACTATATTTATATCCACTAATAATATTTCCACTTTATAAATATGTATAAATATTTTATACTTCCCATATATAAAAAAGTGGAAATTACAAATTCATTAAATGAATGATTATGTATTTATTTACTTACGGCCCGAGTAGCTTTTTGAGACGGTTTTTTAGACCCAAAAACGTGTTAATTGCCTGACTGATTAACTAATAAAGTCGCCGACTTAATAATAAGTATTTACCTTAAAATTCAGGAAGTCAGATTAAGCCTGGATCAAGACAATCGATCGTGATTTTATTAATATTATTACCTCTCCCAGTCGAAATAATCGCTCAAACTATTTTTTTTATTTGAGCGGGATTTGAACCAATGAGCTATTGCGATGGTGATTACAAGATAATATATATATATATATATATATATTGAATAAATTAAATACCTATTTTTTTATTTAGAATAAAGGTCCTATTAGACTATAAATTTTCAGGGATCTTAAAAAAGTATGGACGTGACCTTTACCTATAGAACCTGTAATAAGTTTTAATGTAGAAACATAATCCGTTAATTTAATTAACGAAAGCGTGTTGTTGGGAAGATTATTTATAAAGACAATTTCTCTGAAAATGCCAGACGAGATTCTCAGAAGATCTCACACTCGGTCGTCTTTCAATTTCAACAATAGAAGTATCAATTTTCTCGACTCTATATATAAAGAAATAACAGTAGCCCACCGATAAAAGCAAATGTCACTTTTTTGCTAACGACACTGCATAAAAAGATCTTGAGAAATTGTGAACGCGTGCTCAACACCATAGAACTCGGAATTCGCATTAAAGTCATTATTTAATGTCGGTTTTACGATAAACTTGACTGAAATATGATGTGATATCCTTCACATATAAATTATACAAATATCTTTTCAACATATTATATATCCCAAAGCCTATTTTGAAACATTATTTTATTTGATATTCCCATTATTCGGAAGACCACTAAGATAATTAATAAATGCATATTTCATTTCCAATTATATGTGCGTAGATACTGTGAGAATACTGTGCAGTTTAATTCGTTTAATTGTTGTGGTCAACATGACATACAGCGATGTTAATCTGTATTGGATGAAGAATTTAAATTATAATTTAATATGCATGATTTGCATGATGCAGATACTATTTATCTAAAAAAACATCATAATCTATTTTCGTGTTAAACTCTTTGTTTGGAAATTCTATAACAACTAAGATGATAAATAAAAATATAACGTACCATTTATTAGGTTATACATATAATTAATTTGTGCCATCCTTTTTGTAGTTGGAAATTCAGAAGCGAAAATATAATATTCTTACACCCGGTGGCCAAAAAATAGCTCTTTTTCGGCAAAGGACCCGGTGAATATATATTTTTTTGGTAAGTTGAGACAAAAGATAAGACAAAAGCAGCTCCCCAGCGTGATTACATTATCATATTATCATTGTTTTAGCTCGCAGGCTTCGAATTAAAAGCCTCAAGACGTGGGTTATTAATAGTCCTTTGCTGACAGTCTGAAAACCCATTCACAAACTCTGATCAACAAATAAAACATACATTACGTTTTTGCCAATTCTTGATTGAATTATATTCGCAAAGTCTTCACGGTCATTTAAATAGGATTTTCATAAATGTATAAAGAATTATATAAAGCCCAATGTAAAAAACAAATCGTTTCCTGTGTGCAGATAAACAGACCGTCTTTCAACAGCAGCCATTTTCGCAATTCAATCCTGAACATCTTCTACGCTTTTATTTATAAACATTGTAATTATTTCTCTTCTCTCCTTTCTCGACGAGGAGGAATTTTTGTACTTTCGTCAGCGAGGTAAATATTGACATTGCCAATTCTCAGCCCCCCTTTTTTGACGTTGACTATGGAAAGGTCGACGGATGTAATTCGCTTAAACTGTTTTTATTATTTGTCGATGCCACAATCTGGAATCGAATAAAGTAATCAGAAATAAACATCAGCAAAATAATTGCTATAATTATAGATTTTCATCCAGATCATCAGTTTATATTTCTTGAATCTGATGATCTACTTTTTTATCTGTAATAAAACATGGGATCACATTCTCTGGAATTTCAATTAAGTGTGCTAGTATCAAAGCAAGAAAACAAATCCATGGGGGTGGATGTGGGAAGTCAAAGGATAAGAAAAAGCTTGGAAACAGACCGCTCATTCAACGATTGTATACATAATGTATATGAATCCCAAGTCTTAAGTTCTCGGACAGGAATTGACCCTGATTATCCATGAATCCTATCATCCCAGTCCAAAAAAACCATTAAACGAAGAATAGTTACACTACACACTGAGAGATTCTATATAATGAAAATATAACTTATTAATTTATATACTCCCCTACTTTTTTGACAAGGGTTTTTACACACAACAACGTGTTCATTTATTGTCTGTGGGTGTTCTTAACTATTACTAGTTACACAGGTCACCGATAGAGCAGCTCTGCCCAACTTAATAATCGCCTCAGTATTTACCTTAAAATCCAGGAAATCATAGTAAGCCTCCATCAGGACAGAATCAGGACGATCGATCAGGATTTTATTAATATTATTCCTGTTATCCCAGTCGGAATCACTGATTAATAATATAAGGCAATACACATTTTTATATATAAATATGTCTCACTAAATAATTGTTTATATGTATTTTTATTAAATAAGTAGGGAAAAAAAATAGAATGTCTATTCAAACGTTTTTATTCATTTATATGCCACTAAGAAATTTCTTCATACAATATACATATATAATTGAAAATAAAACTAATTAATTAATAAATTAAGAAACTAAAAATAAAAAAAAAAGTTGTTTAGTGAAATATATATTTTAAAGATCTTACACCGAATTTGTTCAGCTGTACAAACTGTAAAATCCTTAATTTTTATAAAAAAATCACTTATTGGTAAAATAACTCGTGTTAAGATTAGAGCTAGTAACTTCATCATCATTCTGAGTGTAATCCTTGTAAATTTTCCACTTTATAATTATTAGATAATATATTATCCTTGTATTTTTCTTTCGAATCACATAAGATACAATTTTGCTTTAGTTTCATATCATAGTTAGCACATAATATATTATCTTGGTACATTCTCAACAAAAACTCATTGTCATTTTTAATTAATTATTTTAAATGTAAGAAATTGGTAAAACAAGACTCTCATATATTATGGCTTACGGCATTATTTGACGGTGCAAGCCCATATTAAAAAGTTTTCGCATATTATAATTTAACATTCGAGTTATACTGGGATTTTTATTAAAAATATATATATAAAAATATCTCCTAAAATGGATGCTAATATATTTAATGCAAATTCAGCATGAAATTATTCATTTTGAGGTGATGTTCATATACGAGTGAATATCTCGGTTTTGTTCGTTTTTGATAACAGCTCGCATTTCGAATTATATTTCAACCCATTTGCGATGTCCGTTTAACATTTTCAGTTTCATGACGCTATCGATAGAACAAATTTAAAATTGTATTTTTCCTGAAAATTTTACACAAACTATATTTTTCGACAACGCAGACACTTATGGTATTTATGGGGTTGAACACAAAAAGCCAAACAACAAACAAAAAAAAAAAAACACATCATTCACGGCCATGAATAAAAAATAAACAAATAATCATAAATTTAATGAATCATGCTCATTGTTAGCACTCCACGTTTTGTATCGAATTTCATCATAAATTAATTTAATAAAAAAAATATTTGAACAATTGGATTTAATATATTGAAATACGATTACCAAGTTTGAAATGAGCTATTTTGCGCATCAAAACATTTAAACTATTGAAATGTAGTAAATCATTTAAATAATTCCGAATAACATTCTTGCATGGATTAATTGTGACATGGAAATTAGATTGATTGAAAAATAATTTGTAAAAATATACATAAATATTCTTTCATTCTTAGCAGAATCCAAAACAAATATATTTAAAGATTTATTATACTGAATAATTTTAAATAAAGTATAATTTTGAGGGTAGTTAGGTTAGGTACATTTTTTGACTCTTATATAATTTATAATAATTTATATGATTTTTTTAATAAATTTTCTACTTCATCAAGCTGTTAAACAATAACTGTTAAATCTATAATTTACCTAACGTATAATTACTACGTGATTTTTATATGAAACTATATCAACCCTTGAATAATTGAATGATTTATTTCTTAAATCGAATAAAATTGAGTTCAAATTTTCTTGGTAATATGAAATAAATATACAATAAATAATTTGAGATTATATTTAAGTAAAATCGGATTTCCAGACTATATTCTGACGTTACTGAGAATTTCCGTTTGTATGTAGAGAGAAGCTTTTAAGGAGGCCGATTTGATATACCCGTAGTTCGGAACAGAGGCTCTTCTCTACAATATTTCAATGTTCTCCCTTTGCGATGTTAACATATTTCATAAGGTGAATATGAAAACATTCCGATATTTTCGGAGAGCCGTAAAGTGGCGTGAGGAAATGAAACTTCTATGTATCAATGTTACATCTGACGTGTATAAATGACGAAAGCTCCTCTTTTCTCCTTTACACATAAAGCCTCCTTCTTTCTTCAACATTATACCTATGCCGAAGGCTACTGTTCAAAACTTTGGAGCTAGACGTAACACTATCTAAACTAAATTAAATCGCCTCATTTCCCATCATGTTTGGAATCCCTATAACATCGTACGTCAAACTTTGTTATCAACTCGTACCGCGTGTACTGATAATTACAAAATAAATAATAAGCTCTCATTATTAACTCGACATTGATCGTCTCGTTTATTTAAAATTTATTATAAAATAAATATAGGGTACAGGTATATTACCAAAGTTACATATTGTTAATTCTGTAGATAACTTAATATCAGGCACAGTTTGTACTGATCCCAAGACTCCAACCAGAAGCACGTTGTCACCCAACCCAAAGGAAGTAACTTATAAGCA
Source organism: Agraylea sexmaculata (assembly GCA_022606485.1). NCBI lineage: Eukaryota > Metazoa > Arthropoda > Insecta > Trichoptera > Hydroptilidae > Agraylea > Agraylea sexmaculata. Next base: position 31,200 of record JAGTTH010004485.1, on the reverse strand, counting down.
AACTTTACTACCAAACCCGAAACATAAAAGCGACATTCCAGACTTAATATTATTCACTTACAATTTACTCTCGATCTAATAATATTACCTAGCAGAATAAACACATATTTAAGAAGAGTATTATATTTTATTATATTTAATTATTGTTTGAATAATATATAATAATTTAAGCACCGAGTGGTCTTTCTATGTAATATACAAACTCTGTCGAGAGGGTGCAAACTTATTTCTATAAATAGCATCAATGCATCACAAGAGTAATAAATTATATTTTGTTTTAATATATATATTTTTAAATAGGCAAATATCATAAATACTATTTAGAGGATTTGCCCAAATTATCCATCTTACGTTATTTATGGAATAAGGCGCGTGGCTACGAATACTGTGATCATGGGTTCAGATCCCGCTCAAATCAAGATGAACTTTTGAAGTATCATTCGTATGAATAAATAAATTTGAATAATGGCCAAAATTGATATCATTAGAAAATTTGATAACTTTGAAATAATTCACTTGATTCAAATTTGGTTTTACCCAATCAATCTGTTATTTAGTTTTAAGCATAATACTTTGTAATTATTTTTATTAATGTTGATACTATTCTTCTTATTGTTTATTAATCTTCATATATATACATGTTTTTTTATTTGTTTTCTAATATCACAATAAACACAATAAGTATCTCTAATATCACATAAAAATGTTTTACTCATATTAGTTATAGGTAAAAATATTTATATATTATTTACACTCAAGTCTTACTCATAAGATGTTTTGTATTATTAATTCAAATTAAATAAAGAAATTTTATTATTATGTATGAATTGAATTATTTTTCTATTTCTTGTTTTTTTTTTATTCTATTGTTCTTTATATTTTTATATTGTATAAAAAACAAATATTATTGATCATTAACGATGACTGGGAGATCAGGAATAATTTTAATCAAGTCTCGATCGATCGCCTTGATCCAGGTTTACTCTGATTTTCTGAATTGTAGGGTAAATACTGAGCCAATTATTAAGTCGAGCAGAGCCGTTCTATAGGTGACCTGAGTAATTAGTAAATATAAAGATTTGTAAAAAAAACCCTTAGGGGGTTTATTAATAAATAAACGCATAAAAGGCATTTTAATTGAATTAATAAATTTCCGAATTGTATGATGAACTTATTGGCACAGTGTGAATGTAATTTGAAGAAAGAGCCGCCTTGTGGCCCAGTGGTTAGTGTAACGGATTCGTGAGTGAAGACTCCCGGGTTCGATTCACGCCACCGGAGTCACTTGGTAGATCTAGCTTAGTAAACTAGATCTTAAGTACTCATTGCTGTGTGGTGGCCTGGGAAACCATCTCTACTATATTCTCCCGTAAAGGCCAAGGTGGCCTGGCCAACCCCTTATAAAGGGACTCCCTTCAATAGGGAAGGCGTCACTTATATATATATATATATATATATATATATATATATATATATATATATATATATATATATATATATATATATATATATATATATATATATATATATATATATGAATGTAATTTAAAATAAATAGTTTGTTTTTCTTAGTAAATTGTGGGTTAGTTTGAGAGTCATGATGGTCGGTGTGTTGTTCAGCTAAAAGAATCCATTATTAAAGCCACTTTTGGCGGTAAGGAGTAAGGGTAGTGAACAGCACTCATATATTTCACAAACGAAATTCCACCCTCTAGTATAATTATTCGAGACCCAGGACCACCTGCTACCCACTGACCCTCTCATCTGCCACCCTCAGGGTTGCCAAAGCATCTCATCGAGCCTATCCGATCGTCAATAAATCATTTGCATATCAAACGGATCTGCTTCAAATATCCACCGCGCGTTCTCACACACTCCATATTCATATATAACAATCAAACCGAATCAATCCACAATGCTATTTTACACACGTATGCATTAACATTAGCACAAATCTGAGATGAGGCTATGATATTTAATATTCAGAATATAATAAAAAAATATAAGTTTAAATGAGTCAGAAGTAATTCATACAATCGATAAAACAGGCAACATAATACTTACATTTCTAAAGTAACAATAACAATTCATTATTATAAAAATATTTAGCGATGAATATTTAAAGATGTGAATATAAATTTATGAATATATACCTACTAAACAGGCGGAATTTTTTAATAACTGTCCAAAGGTGGATATTTTTATTTTGACAATGAATATAAAATTCTTTCATCATCTGACATTAAATTATTGTTTATTTTTCAATTTTAAGAGAGATCAAAACTACTATTTCAAAAGATTTTCTTTAATTGCTTTATTGAATTAAATCTGAGCATTAATTTTCCGAGCGAGGCAAAAAATGTTTAATCATGAAAAAATTCTCTCGGTATTTTTTTAATGTGTCTACCAAATGTTTTTTTATTATTATTAATATTCGTTGTAATTTCATCTGATGCTGTAGACGTACATATCTACCTAAATATCAAAGGAGACTCACTTTCAAGATATCAAATACATCGGATTAGGCATAAAAGAATTCGAAAACAATATTAAGAAGGTATTCTCTGAAGAAGTACACAGTGAAAATAAAATCCACCTCGCCTTAAAAATATGCCGCTTTTGATATCAAAATCCTCAAGTAATCTTAAGACTGTTAGGGAAAGGTCTCCAGGGAAATTCAATGAGTTGGCTTAAATTATTAAACAATACAATATATTTTTTAGATTCGATGATGTGTGACAGTAAATTTTATCTGTGGCACATTATCAAAATTATTATTCGGCCCAAGAATAAGGGAAGGATGGACTGAAGGCTTTTGTGGGATGCTTCACACCGCCTCTATTTATAATAATTGCCTCGTTTACATACAAAATACATTACGTCTTGTGTGTTCAAGAGGAGAGCAAAAGCGGGACCGTTTCGGGATAGAATCACTCAAAGTGAGTGGGAAAAATGCGTAAGAGGGAAGAATGGAGAATTATTCAAAAACTTACACACGATCCATAAACACTTACCAAAATTTACCCATTCGTATACTACACTACACATAACCACTTTTCATAAATGATAAAATTAGTTAAAAATAGGAAAGTAGAGTTTGCCTTGATAAAAACCAAGTTTTTTTCTTTTTATTAATTATTCTTTAAAGGCAACACAATACATACGGTTTTCTTGCTAATTATTTAAACTGTCATTTATTTCATATGACGCCTAGTTTAAATAAGAAATGTGTTAAATCAAGATATTATTTATACTTATAATAAATTTATAATTATTATCTCTCGGAATATTATAATATTTGTTTTAATAAGTATGTTTTAAATTAATTAAGTCTATTGAATTTAAATATTATATGGTATTCAAACTCAATTCAACTTGGGTTGCTTATGTTTTTTATGTATGTTTTAGTGAGAATTAAATGAATAATGTATGTAGATGTGATGTGTACATTTTCATTATAAATTGGTTATATTCGGATGAAATAATCAATATCCCCCGTCGATTGATCCAAATTAAAATAATATATATATAACAATCCTTATTGATTATATTATTATTCAATTATAATGTTTATGTTTTTTTTATTTTCACGATTTGACTTCCATGGCTTATTTTGTTGGTTTAAATTTGGTGTTTAAATAAAAAAAAAATTTGAGTCGTGATATATTAATAGAACGTATATTTTAAATTTATTTCCGAATTGCTCAATGTAAACAATTGAGCTACTGAAATATTGAATAAGACATATAAATTTATCATTCCACATTTTAGCTAAAGTGTGAATATTAACTCAAAATACAATGTATCTATTGGGAAGCTCTCGAATCGTTTAAGAAGTGAAAGTACGAGTTTAAGGAAACCATGAAAACCGATTTAGTATGCTAGAGTGGTACAGTCCGTATATTCCACATAGCTCTTTTATTATGATAACGATAGAGATATGCCACCATTCTTGAACATGTCTATATTTGGGTTAAACGATGACATAGAATATTGAGAATATCTGCTGACTGGTTACTATGAGGAAAACTAAAACGCTTGCCAGTGAAATCCACACTAATTGTATGGAACTTGCTAAGAGGGAAACTTTTCTGTAGATTCTATTGACAATTTCGTTTATTGTTTGCCTCGGGGATTTGTAATTAGAGATACTATTTCGTGAACAAAGAGAGATATTGACCAATATAAATAACCAATACTACAATTTACCTTCTTCGTAACTTATCCTGCATTATCTCAAAAGACTTCCATTTGTCATGTAAAAATGCCTCAATAAATAAATTTTGTTTTTATATTTTACAAATAATACAACAATTATAACACTTTTGCCTATTTCAACTTATATTATTAATAATAATACATTTCTCTGCAGGCAAATACATCCATTTCAGGATTTATAAAAAATCAATGTTGGAAACCGATGAAAAAATGCGAGCAACTGTGGTTGGTTATTGTTTTTAACCGAATTTGTTTGAAAATCAGTATCATAATATTCATTTTTCAACAATTTTATCGCGTTTTTCTTAACGTATAAATATTTCGTAAAAGTAAATAATAATCCATTAATGGAAATTTTATTTAAAAAAATGTTATAAAACCAACGTACAGGGTAGACTTGAACTAACTGAGAATTTCTTGTGTAATAGTGAAAATAAAAAAAAATCTTGTTTAATTAATTTAAAAAAATATCTATTGGTTAATTCCTAAAATATTCAACAAACAAAATATATACTGCTTCGCTGTTTTTTGTGGTAGCCCAAACTCAATTTTAAAAGAACGAAATATCTTTGATTAATAATAAAAAAAATCATTTATACTTTAGCGATACCCTACCTGTCCTAAGTCCACCCTGTATAGAACTTTATTATAGTTTTTTTTTAAATATTGGAACATAAATAAACATGTAAGTTATACCTTTATTAAATTATTATTCTCGCTCTCTGGAAATAAATGCCGAATCAACAATTAAATTATTAATCCCACAATTATATGAATGACCATGTAGAGATCATGTGCTGTATTGGTTGTATGTTTGTATGTTGAAATTAGTCAGGGGGTTTATAATAAGTTGTTAATGTCAGCCATTTAACCCCAAACAAGGGTCTAATATTATCATCTCGCCATACCAAATCGGCTTTTCCGCACCACTTTAGTTCCACGTCCTATCTTTACTCGTGCTAAAGTCAATTTTAACAATGAACATACGCTATAAAACCTATTATACAAACTCTCTCATTACAAATATTTATCTAACCACCTTTTTGGGATAATCGAAAAGTACCCACCAAAAATTACCGCCCCAAATTAGCGGTTAGTAATCGCCGGAAAAAGGTCAACGAATATTAATTGAATCAATAGCGACTCCGCTCGTTTTAATTATATTTGTTAAATTATATTATATCAACACACCAAATAAACATTATTATTTTTTTTATATATAGATAAATTTATTAATTAGTATAAAAATACTTAAAATGGATTTTTTTATCAACCATACCGACATCTGTGAATACGAAAATGTACTTCTTCACGCATTTATTAACTAACTCATAAAACTTCGTGGTAATATTTTATTTAAGTTTTTTTATTCTATCGTTTTATTATATGATAGATATATTTTTTAAATTTGATTCTTATTGGATTATATTATATTAATAATATAAGCCGATAAGAGATTATATTTTATTGTATTATAAAATCAATTTATAAATAAGAAATTAAAAGATGGAATATTCGCATCGTTACTTTTCATCATAGATTACTCAATTCCAAAAATACTTAACAATGCCTGTTGCTCAGACGATTACAAAAAAGTTTTCCCCACGTTGTGGTTTATGAAATTTATTTTCCATACAATGTATTATAATTGTGTTTAATTTATTTTACTGTTTGGGGGATCTAAAAATTACTCGTTTGCATAAGTATTAAGGAAGATAAAATAATATTAATTTCCACCAAGAGTTCAACAAAAACAAATTTTATCATAAGCCCCTAATAATAGGATTTGCTATTAACAGATAAATAAAAAAAACCTTATTTCAAACTGGTTTTAAGGATTTTTTTATATATTTTCTACCACACAAAAACATGTCTTAGGCAAAGATCACTATTTAATATCAAACAATATTTTTATACCCAATAAACAACCAAAATAAAATATGAATACAATTTTATTTATTAATATAATATTTAACGCATAATATGTCATTCAATGCCTCAATCATCATATGGTATTAAATATACTAAGTATTTAATTAAAAAATATCCAAAAAGAATAAGCCTATAAATCAACATTAACATCGTTTGCTTGATAGAATTTCATTTTTATTTTTAAAAAAAGTTTTCAAAAATAATATGTAATTCCACTGAAGAACTAAGACTTGTATAAAGGCCTTAGACTTACAGACAATAGATCATTTTGTCAAATCAGTAGAATTTTTATTTTTTTATAATTATAAATTTATAACACTGTCAATAAGGATGAAGTTGTCCCCATCGATTTTTCAAAAATTATGTTAGCATTTTTACTACGCAATTGCAGGTATCTAGTAAAAATCAATCAGTCAACAACACAATTTTTCTTATGTATGAAAAAAATTGTTATGCCATTAACAACCTTTAATCGTATTTTTATTTAAGAAATAGAACTACGGTTGCAGAAAATATCGTATTATTATAACTTGACCTTGTTTCTTAACATATTTTTCTTCCAAACTATAGTAATATCTATCATTAAGCTAAAACCGCCAACTTTCACAAAAACGACAAAATAACGATATTACTCATCTCGACAATTATGTTACGATACTATTGCATTTCTTTTTTGGATTTGCAATGGAATTTATTTTTAAATTGAATGTTAAGAAATATTTAACATGTAATTTTCGTACATTTGATAATTGACATTTCAGTTTGTCAAATATTTTTATTCTTAATATTTTGTCATATTTCTTCCTCGATTCTTAATGTAATTTAAATAAATAAATTTAAAGAGTAGTCTTTATCCAGTGCAGGAAATTCATATAAGTAACAACTGTTTTATTGAATCTCATTATTTTAATTATACGTGGTTAATATTCATATATAATAACCATTAGGGGCTTCATCTTTTGTGGTAAAATTTGAGACTTCTACATATACGTATATGTACTTATATCATAAATTTGGGGACATTATTTTACCGTTAATAAAACATTTGAATAAATATTAATATTAAACAGTTCTACCACTCATCGATATTGTAAATAAGTGATGATTCGTTTGAAACAGTCATTTTAAATAATCGATGCATTATTACTTGTCACAATTATTATCATCCTTTAATAACGTTGTTGTTATTATTCTCAAGAAATTATGAAGTATATGTATGAAAATATTAAATACAACACTTATCTTAGGATTTTTTTAAAATAAATGACCAATTTTATTATAATACATATCATTTTAAAATGCTGTTGTAATTAAATTAAACTTAAAATATGATATTAATATGAAGAACGAACATTTCTATAAAATATTTCTCGAATGAGCTAGTACAAAATTGTCTAAAATTATTTACACACATTACTTCCCTGCATATTGCATATATTTATTACTCACACTGAAGTGAATATTTAATTAAACCACTTATTTTTAGGACAGGTCCTTTTAAAAAGGTCGTATTTTTTATTTTGGGTTGTGTTTCCCAAGGTGACTGTTTACCACATGTTGCTTATATGAAATAATAATACTATTTCAATAATTAAGACTAATATTAGTTTATAACATTAATACGATTTAAATAATCTACATCAATATACGTATTTTTATTTTACAGCTGACACTTTTAAGTTTTTAGAATTTAATAAAATGCCATATTATCCATATAGTCCCGATTTAGTAACTTCACAAATGTTAATAATGTCTAAGTTTGCAAATATCTTGAATTATAAAACATTCACTGATGTCGATGATCTTAAATCGTACTTATTTCACTTTTTTGCGGATAAGACCTTTTTTGAACACATCATCATGAAACTGAAGAAATATGGCAAACTGAATAAAGATTATTTTTGTGTTAAAAAAACTTTTATCACATACCACAAAACCAAAATTAGTTTCTGGCTTACCCCAATAAATATGTATGTAACGTCAGTCAATCATCAATTTCATAAAATATACTATCACGTTATTATAAATGATAAAAAATCCAAGACAAGACAATTGATCAATTAAAATTGAATATTAATAAATCGAATTCTTTTATTTATCAATATCTTTTATATTTCAATAACTCCCTACGTTTTATTATTTTGCTTCTATAGGGAATATTTGCTGTTAAGATGTGTAATTCTACCAGTAGGTACTTATATATTATTTAATAGAATTGTAATAATCCTTGATAATCGCAGTGCAACATAATGGAGGTCATTATTTATTACTTGATAACATGCATTAATTATTGAATGGATACATCAAGACTCAAGCAAGGTATATAAATATTAAATGCGCGAAATATTTTGGGGATAGCTAGCATGTGGTGTTAATTCTTTAAATAATGTTACTATGTTTAGAAGTAGCTAGTAAAAAAGCTGTAAAGCTGTGTTTGTAAAGCACGACGCCCGTTTGCAAATATGAGCAGACATCACTTTTATATTGTGTCCAGTTGACGACTGTAAGCCGACAAAGACGGTTCTTGGACGCCGCGGCGCCATTTTACAATCAATATTATATTTATAAATAATGGGACACGGTTAGGTCCCAATTACGACTAGTTGACAGTGTGTGTAAGCCGTTTTACTATAATATATTAATTGGGAGCGTTTGTATTGGACGATAAAAATGTTGGGCACTTTGGACTTTTTACGTGAAATCGGACACAAAATCAAAGGGGACAATAATCAAAGCCTTGACTTCAATGGCGGCAGGAATTGTAGAGCTATTATGCTCCAACTTCCAAAATCAAGACCCATTGATATCGAGTTCAGAGACATCACCTACACGGTCAACGTTAAAAAAGGTATTTAAAATCACATTTGTTTTTTTTTTATAAAAATAATCTCGGATTACTAAAATAATTCCTAAAAAATTTCCTGTTTAATGACGATCGATTACATAATTCGTAAATGTTCTGACTAAATTCATTTGGTCTATATTTTGAGTATGCGATTGTTGATGAATAAAAAACAAAAACGATGTATATTCCTACTTCGCTAACTATTATACTAACTATAATAGATTAACTATTATTATACTTACAAACTATTATTTTTTTAATTTAAATTTCCCAACATCATTATTTTATTCAATGTACTGTTAATTGTTTTCGATAAATGCTAATTTATGTAAATCTCCCAATAAGCCCAATTTATATAATTGTAATTACAAGTATTTATAATGAAAAAAATATAACATTCCATATGGAAATTATATCTATAATTGTTGAACGTGTGTATATGTTGTATGTCTGTCTGTACGGATCGATAATCAACCATTAGTGTTACCAGATGTAAGAATAATATTTCATATAATTATTTTAGTACAATTAAGGCATATGTAAAAAGTCGAAACTTTTCGAATCAAGTATTAAGTCGAGTATTCTAATGATAATAATATTACATTAGTTTCAAAATAATATTAGAGATATTTAATAGTGCATAATAAATGACAATTCTCAAAAAACAGTATTTATTGGGAAATCGCTTTTTAAATATTGTGATGTCAACATATGAAAACCGTAATAAATTATTTTATTTATAATTTGCTTTGAAAATTGAAATATCTTTTGAATGAAAAAACAAACAAAAAAAACTTGTAATATACATAATGGTTTTGCCAAATATTTTTTGGTAAATTGCATTTAAACGAATAATCAATACATTTTTTTTTAATTTTTAGTTAGTACAAATAATTTTAAACAGGTTACAGTGTTTCCAAACAATAATATAAATAATAGTGTTAGTAGTAGTTCAATTTATTGTATAATTTTGAATCCAGCGATAAAATATTGTTAAAACCTCTCATTTATTCTTCATTAATCATTTAGATATGTATTGTTTATTTATCTCATTATTAAGACGCGTCTCAAGTAATCATTTTTTATATAATTATAATAAATTAATGATTTATTAATAATATATCTACCTATGATACAATTCCTATATAAGTACATATACACTAAGCAAATAATAGTAGTAAACGTTTTGTTTCAAATATATATTACCATGTTGATAAAATTTATATTTCAGTTTAGGCATTAAAATTGTGTATTTAGATAAAATTATGTGTAATCACCGAGTCACATTTGTGAATGTATTTTCACGGTCGATTGAAAAGATAATATTTTAGCTTGTTTAATAATTTGATAAAATAATCAAAATTGTAGATTATGTGGCACTGCACCGTTGACCCGAAGACAAAATAATATTTTTCGTCAAATTTATCGTATTTTATCAACATTAATTTATACCAGACATACCATCTTGTTATTTCATGTGAATATTCAAAATAAATTAATGATGCACGAGACGTTTTAAGAATAAAACTGAACAATACAAATAGACGATTTTCACCTCAATCCGTTATTATTTTATGCATTTTATTTATTAGATTTTCCTTATTTTTTTTAACAACAGTCTTCAATATTACACCTGTTTATATAGCATTTCAGTTTTCATTTTATTTGTATTTAATTAGTTCCTGGTTGTATGAAACTAATGGCGATTCAATGTTATCATGGCCAATTACTCTCTAACGTACAATTAAACAGTGTAATTATGAGATGCATATGTTATCAATAAAAAAACTGTTAACTTCACTGTCGACATTTCGCAATCGTTCATTTTAAGTTTTGATATTTTTAATTACATAATATCATTTTTCTAAAAAAATCACACGTCGCGTCTCGTGTTTTCATTTTGAATATTTACGACATTGAATGCAATTTTTTTAATATAAATACAATATTGTTGTTTTTTTTTCTTACGTTTCATCGTCTATCGTAAAACTTAATAGAAATGCATTCAAACTTTCATATTTTACACTTTCTAGACTGTCGGAAACAATATTTTATAGATCTCGAATCCGAAGATGTCATCTATTAAATAATATTTGTTTCGTAACCGAATCTTTAAAAGTAAATATCCAACCAGGCATGCTGATTATTTTCGATTTATTGTTATTTCATTTTCAACCTTGTATAAGGAAAACGGTTTGAATAACCTTTAGTTGTGGCGGTTGTGTCTTTTTTCAAAATCTGTCTGCTATTTTGATCTCGAATAGTCTAAATATTTATGTTCGAAGTGAATGAATATTTAGTACAGTGAAACTTCTTACAACGAGCATAATTTGTTCTTAGACTAAATTCAGATTAGAGAATATTACTCGTTATATGAAACACTCGTTAAGGGAAACAATTTTACCGATAAAACGCTCACGCCTCGTTCTCAATGTAAACATATTTTACAATTAATTTATTTTTTTCTTATATATCTTAGTGTATTTTTTCGATAAATCTGTTTCAGTGGTTATTTTCCTTTCTACGTCACTGGCTATGCGAAATGTCGCTTAATTTTTTGTAAAATTATTCTTTGTCCGTTATGCGAATTACTTGTTTTTAGAGATGGTGGGTATGAAAGGTTCCACTGTATTTATATTACTGAAAAAAAAATCGTTCACACAAATGCACAAATTAATTTTTAATTTGAGTTATTGCAACATCCAGAGGCTGGATCAGGAATTGCTCAGCTCACCTTGGTTTGTGTATTTTTAAATTGACCAATTAACCACTAAAATTAAGCAATATTTGAACTGGGTATTATTAGGATAGAGGACAATAGAATAGTTAATTCTTAAATTGACTTCAATCCTGAATGATCCAGAGATATTTTAATGTACACACTTCAGTGACTGAACTGAATTTAATAAATAACCCCTTAAAATGTTAAGGGATCCATAATGATGGATGAAAACTAATTATACAATTAAATGCATGAATTATCGATGATACTTTAAATATTAAGAAATAATAGAAATCGTACTTTTTGGATCCTGTGATTTTTACAATATATAATATGTTTGTGATCGTTTTGCGATACTGAAAAAGAAACTCCACAGGATACTTTTTTCAAATTATAAAGCATCCCTAGTCCGAATGTTATCAGCAGGACCTTTGTTCTTATAAAGGGCTTATTTATAACAAGGCGATAATTTAGATAAATGTGTGCATTGTCAGCACTTGATATTGTTTACAATACAAAAAATAACACGGACAATATGGTTAAATAGAAAATTGGTTCACTGTCGGAACGTTTTATATCTTGTGCTCTGTAAAATGGGGTCAAAATATTTTGTTTTCTCCCAATGACCCTATTAGTTATAATATTTCTTTAATGAGTGATACTTGTCAGCTGTTATTAAAATCATCACGACATTGGTGATAAAGGGATCAAGTCAATGCATACTAAAGAAGCATGTTGATTAAAAGTTATTATTGGAAATGTTTAATAATAAAGTAATTTTATCCTTACAAGGTCTTTTTATGATGTAATATTTCGTAAATACTCGTACATACAACTACCAACTAAATAAATAAATACTAAGGCACATGTGTATTTATTAACATAAAAATGGCACAAAAGTCACTTCAAAACCTTATTCAATTAAAATAACACAACTTAACAAAGTGCTTTGAATTACTCAACCTAACCTAATTAAATTTAAATCCATTATCTGTTATGAAAAATATTTGCTCCGGTAAATTAATCATGATTATAATAAAAATCATTAATTTTTCTGCAAACAGTCGTGACTAATTTATATTATGTTTAATATTTGGAATAATTTCGTCCTTTATCATTTCGTCTACTTGTTTTTTTAATATAATTTTCATATATTCATAAAATATGTATATTGTTTAAGGATACGTATAGCAAATGGAGGTAAATGGGGCCCCATTTTTTTTTCTGTTTTATGGCTTGTGCCAAAAAGAACATTCTTTAGCTATAGATAAAATTGAGAGCTGTATCTGTGAATTTGTAATATAAAAATTTAAGAAAAAAATCTGTTAATGTACTATGAAGCCAGTTTACCCCCTTAATTTTTCTTTACAAAATATTTTATTAATCGATAAAAAATCTGATCTTAAAAACATGTGTTTGAACCGAAATTTCACATTGCGTGATATTTGGGATATATTTTTATTTAAATTAGCGGCGTTTATTAAAGCAATTTGAATATGTAGTTAATATATTCTAAAGGTGATTCTTTAATTATTTTATACATCTTATATTATGTACGTGAATTTATAGTAAAATTTAATTTCATTTGGCATTCATCATCTGGTTGTGTTATTGTTTATAATTATTCTATGACCATTTATATAATAATTGTGTTCTTATCACGTGAATTAAAGCAACAGCTGTTTACTTTGAATAATAATTGAAATATCAAATGATAGCTACTTATATGACAATAAAATAATTGACCTTTCCTCTCAATTATTATTGGCGATATTCTTAAAACACGCATAATTCTTTGTATACAGACAATACACTTACCTTATTTTATTTTATAAATTATAGCATGCTTTAATATAATTAGTCCTAACTATTTATTATCTATTATACACAGTACGAGTGTAATTTGTTTGTACAATTATTTATATGATTGCGATACAGAGAGGGAAATATCGCGATTCCGCGTGAGAACATTGCATTCAACACGTGATTTTATATTAAAAAATTATAATAAATGCTACTTTTATTAAGATAGATTATTTTTTTAATCATATAACACGTCATAGTGGAATTATTATTCGCCATGTTTTTTTTTTGAACATGAAATAAAAAAATCGTATGAAAAAGTATTTTGTGATCAACAAAATTGTGAATATATTACTCATATTTATAAAAACAATATTGGTACATTAATTAAAATAAGTTAATTGATATGACTTATCACTGGCGAAATTCAAACTTTTTAATACTTCTTCAATCAATGCAATTAACTGACATGTCACTGATATTTATAAAAATCGGGTTCGTGTCCTGGTCAAACATTGATAAGTAACCGATTGTTGACAATAACTTTTGTATTCAAATTTGATAAATTAACAACAAAATTTAAAAGAAAGTGCCACGTCGTAATAAAGTGTATCATTTATTTTTAGTCAAGGTCCTCAAAAACAAATCATTTGATACATATGTACATATGATTCTCCGCCGTTTGACTCCCGAGTTGACCTTTTAAATATTAAACAGTCATTCACAATTCATACTGAAATGTAGAATTACTTTAAAACATTCAAATAAACTTTTGATATGGTATAGAGATTCATTTACTAAATAAGAGTTAAGGCCTTATCAATTTTGTTTACCCTTTCAAGGTATTATATAAAATCTGTCGCCAATGAATCACATTGTTGATTCAAATTATGAATAATACTCTGGTTAAAAAAATTACCTGCTTTTTTAAATTTAAACCGACCTTCGTGCGTTGAGGACGAATTCAAATCAAGTACCTAATCTAAATAATAGTCAAATAGTTCTTCAAATTTTGGGAAGATATTTACGTTTCCCATAGAAAAACTCAACAAATATTTACGTTTCACATTTTTAGTAAAATAAAAAACAAAATATACACGTGACATGATTATATAAATAGTATTTTTTTGCACCCAAATGACCCCGTATTATTATAAGTAGTGTCAATTGCGTCGCGTTATGATAACATTACTCTTTTCTTACCAGACAATACTTTTTTAATGTTTCCTTCGGTTATGTTTTGCGGTTAAAATTTCATAATTTCATAACTAAAAAGCTAGAAACGTTTCGTTATTATTAGGACATGCTAGAATACAGTTCCAGGTGTTCGTTAACAATATTTATCGTGTTTATAGACAGTGAGATCAAATGTTTTTTTTTATATAAATGATGCATTTTATAGACATTAATTGAATGGTAACCAATATATTAAGAAAATACGTAAAATAATTTGGTACAAATCTGTATAGGTTTGGCTTTAATATACACATTCATTATCAATATGCCATACATTTTCACACTATATATTTTTAAATAGGCCTATTATATAGGTTGACACCACAGATATTAAAAGGTTGAAGAATATTGATAATCACACATTGAGTAGTCTGGCAGTCTTATTGGAGGATATATATATATATATATATATATATATATATATATATATATATATATATATATATATATATATATATACTCTCTCTCTCTCTCTTATATATATATATATATATATATATATATATATATATATATATACCATATATCTCAACAACTAATAACCATATATATAACATATATATATATATAATATATATATATATATATATATATATATATATATATATACGCCTTTGTGTTAATAACCCATAGAATCGTCAAAGCCTGATCCTTTATTTATAAAATTAAACATTATATTAAAATGTTCAGTTAAACACGCAAGTTTTTTTTAATGGATGTGAATATTTTTTAAACCATTTAAGGATCAAGAAGATCCAACGTTGTTGATTTTCAAATCGATTTCATCAAATACAGTAATGGAGCAATGAAAGTCTATAATGTTTCACAAAAGTGGTTCTTGGCGTGTAGAACGAACCACTTCATTTATGGCAAAATATAATTGCTGTATTTGATTTAACGTTTTTATTCAAACATATATAATGATCGCAGCGGATTGCAATGTGGATGTGACAATTTGTTAGTTAATGAGTATTCAAATAGTACAGGTTATGTTGATTACACTTCCACGATAATATTAATATATTTTAGTGAATCGTGTATATTGTAAATGAGCATAGATGCGTGAGGGATTTGCCCAATCCTAGTAAGACTTGTGCAATCGACTAGCTTCAACTAGCAAACTAGCTGCAATACATACTACAGACGATATCGCAACACGATTGCGCTTTTTCTCAATTTCCAACCAGCGATGGAAAATTCCCTTCCTCGACAAACCGGATCTCAATAAACCATTCACCTGGGCAAAACCGAGAGTGAAATTAAATAAATCTGAGGCTTCCCGTCCCGTGAGTTCGCAAAACCGGCTCATATTTGAGATAAACAACAATAAAATAAAACGGTCCTCTAAAATGTAAAATACTTTGAATCAATCCGTTAATAATATATGAGTTTGAACAAATATGTTACATCCTATAAACCTTATAAACTATTCAATTACTACCTTTAATAATAACTTAGTCGTATATTTTCATAATATTATGGTTTCTACCAACAAGACCAACGACCATTCTAACCTTAGAAGAGAAAATTGAGAGCGGTCGATCTATAAAATTGCCATTGAACCGTGAAACCCATTACCCCCCCTTTGCTAATCTAATCATAACCTTTATACTGTACTATAGTTATTAAATCGATAAGAAATTTTAGTAAAACAAGGTTTCTCATTGTCTGTGTGTAGTAAATAAACACTCTTTTATATATGTTATCTCCAAAAGAAATAGAAAACAATCTATTATAATATAGTAATGAAAAATTTTATACACACAGAATTCGAGCACGATTTATAATTTTATATATTGCGGTTTTAACTTTTTTTTAGGTAAGTATTATAAAAATATTCCAGTTCGGATTTTGTTACTTGACGATTGATATGAATCACGCATTTTATGTAGAAAAAAGAACACGGGTACGGTGAATTTCCACAGCCCGTTTATAATTTAAAGCTTTTTGCATATACATAAGAATGTAAAAATAACATCAATAAAAAAGTGTACATTTGAAAAGAGCGCATTCAGCCACTGTTACGTATAAAATCAATAGCTGGTATTGATATTTTAAAAATGAATGAAAATATTATACAACTGAACAAACAGTTTTTTTCCCTGGTCAATGTACTTAAAAAAAGTGGGATTCTCAAAATATGGTCTCTTTACAAAGTTATTTTATTGGATGAGCTGTTAATTATGTGATTAAATAAACGTATACTGTTTTATAATTCATTATAATTCATGGTTTGATGGAAAATAATATGCCGTAATACAACATAATGACATATTATCGGACTACGTATAGAAAAAATAATAATGTATGATAAGTTTAGCAGGTGATGTATTATTATCTCTAGTATATAGAAATTGCGATGCAACACGAAGGTAAGCGAGATTATCAAGGTTATTGTATTAGCTTATCATGAACATCTAGAAAAATAATAAAGTTCATTAACAATTTCCTATTTTAAAAACCATATGATTAAATTAGTAGAAAAAATCAATGTTTAAATAATTGAAACATTGGATTCAAAATGCGCATAAAAAAGGAGTGTGGAAATATTTTTTACTCAGTATCTCCTTTCAATTATGAGAAACTTAATAGGCAACTATCTGATTTCGTTTTGAATACTTATAGTGAGTGTATAAGCGACTAACAAAAAATCGTTCGGTAATAATTAAAAAAGCGCGTGCACCGTTTACTATCCGTTTTTTTTAAATCTAATCATAATATATTTGTAAACTTAAAGGTATTTCAAGTTTTTCCTTAAGTAGATTCTATCACGACAGCTTCCTACGATGATGAAACATACAACAACAATAAAACATTAAAAGATATAATAAAATACCTTAGTGTCTGAACTTGTCAAAAACTTTAAATTTATGTGGCATTTTGGTTTGATATGAATCTTTTTTGCCATCAAAAGTTACTCAATTTTATATAATTTAAATATGGCACTGGGCTTATGACATTATTATATATTATACACGTGTAAGAGTATTATAGATATAAAAGTCCATTTAGATAGTGTAGTGAAATAATATGTTTGTTAAGCGAATAAAAAATAAAATAACTGGCCATTTGGTAGGAACAATATAATATGATCGGTAGTCTCGTTAATACTAAAATAATTATTTTCTTTTGTGATCCTGTACCATACCTCTGCCAAGAGGGTGAAAGAACCGGTTTTCATTTGCTCACAATTCTAGAGCACTGCGCGGCTTACATTTTTACTACACATATTGCTTTATTATGTGGTAAAATATATTCTTCTATTTTAACTTTCAAATATTAAATAAAGAACAATCATAAAACATAATAAAATTTCTATTTTTTTAATATATTAATTAAATTGTATAGTTTGTCCCATGAATATAATTGATGTATGATAAATGTAGATGTAAAATATTTTGTTTAAATATCAGAGAATTTACATAAGGTAATAAGATATTCAAAACATAATCGTTGCAAAGCTCCAATACGTCAAAGCACTTCATTACACCCACTTGGACTAGGGCTGTTTATAATTCAAAAATAATATAAGCCCATCAATACTAAATAAATAGTAATAAATCTTCCGATGCGTCAGCAATAAAATAATACCTATTTATCGTATACAATGTCGGTTGGAGTAATTATAAAAATCCTACATGAGCTTTTATAAACATTAGACGTAATATTTATAAAAGCTTTTGTAGCCCTTATCTTATGTAATGATAACTTACACAATCTGATTGTTATTCCATAAACCTATTATTATGAAAGCAAAAAAATGAATGATATCAAATATAATACAATGTACGTGGAGAGTGTGATCGATATGTTGTCGCATTAATGAATATGCTTGGAATAAGTGCTTTGACATTGACACAGACCGAGCAAGTGAGTAATAATAAATAAATAAATACTTGATAATCTAGGGAATCAGTAATGAATTATAGACTGCCTTACATTTGTGTGAATTAAGTGTTACTAGTTCATTACTTAACTTGACCCATATTACGGTATGTATCAGCTTTCCGCAACACGCGAATGTCACGCGCGCGATATGACAGTACATATGTGTATTATTATTATCTCCAACATATTGTTAAAAATATTAAATATTTTTATTATAACTGAATAGAAGAGGAATTATACCACCTGTAGATATTTCCAATAAAATTAAGCTCTATTAAAACTAGCCTCAGAATGCGTATTGAGATTAGAAACATTCTTATAAAGGCACGTTACATTAACTCATTTACTTGTGACCTAATCATTTTTTTTGAAAATACGTGAATAGACTTGTAGCGGCTAACTGGACAGCGCAGATATGTATTTATGCACTTCCAGTTGGCGCTAACAGCCACAGCTCCCATCTGTCACCACGCAGTGAGCAACTGCCACTTGTCAACCGACTCCGCGAGAGTACACACGTGTCTTCGAGATGCTCTTGCATAGAGCACGCCCCTCACGGGGCTTTGTATAATTAACCTCCTTCAAATAAAACATCACTGGCCAGTTTGACATCTTCTTTCACTTCTCACACCCTGCATTGATTGGACCAACTCCATGGGCCATCTACCTCTGCCCATAGACTTATACAAATTCATATTGAATTGAATAATATTATTTTGTCATAAATTTAATGGTTTGGTGGCTATTCACAATAGCAGTTTCATAATTAGTGTCTTCCTTCCCAGTATATATTCAATATTAACCGCAAAATATGACCAAACCATTAAGCATATTATATAAATATATATTAAAATAAAAGGTGAATTTATTTATATTATTTTATACAAATTTACTAGAGAGGATTTTCATATGTTGTATTGATTGTCATGTGCACAAAATTGAAACGTCTAAAACACATGTTTTGTGAAAACTGAATTTCAAAGTTTGATAAGCTGGACTTTTTTATCTACATATATATTACTTTTCTTTTAACTGTACAACCTTTTAACTAACCTAACCTAACCTAACCTAACCTAACCTAACACACTTTAATTCCAAAAAACTAAATGTGGAAAAAAATATTGCCAATTACAGACCTTTGTAAATCGCGCTTTTTTAACATTTACCACAAGAGCTTATTCCTATATAAATATCGGAAAAATTGGTATCTTAGTAAGTCAGCCAAATAGTTACTTATTAATATTCTTAAAAATTACAGTATTTTTTATTTCGCATTCACTGTTTGATTCTATTCAACAGTCAAACAATTTTAAATATATTTGTGAATGAATAATCATATTTCCAACCCACCTATATCTATTGATATTGTATTATAAGTTATGTAAGTATTGAATCATTGTGATAATTTATAAGAAAATTATTACAATATGAATTTAAAGCAGACTCATTGAATTTGATTCTGAAGTCTTTTTATTAATATAAATTCATAATATAAATAACATAATTCTTGCCACATTGAATTCAAAACCAGTTTTAAGTCCTTCTGGATCCAATGTCAATGCCATTTTTTTGTATATAAATGCAACGTGAAAAAATATTTGATTGGTAACGTATTTTTTGTGTCTACCATTTATTATTTATAATAGCAAAAACTCGCACCATAAAAAGTAAAAATGAGTAAAATTTCTCTTCCACAAAAAATATATTATATAATGCATTTCTTTTATCATATTAAATGATTTGGGTTCGAAGATGGCTGACACTGATAAGATTATGTATTTTTATGTATGGGGTCAGGGTGAATTAATAAACATTATCAAATGATAAAAAATATTTTGATTTGTATTTAATTTTAATTGACTGCAATCCGAGTATCCAATTTTATTAACAATTACATTCACTCATAGTAAGTGTCGTTGTAATGTTAACATATAATTTTTTCTAAATAAATTCGACACTTTTCTGATACATATATACAATATATTGAAGCTAAATTACGTTTTTATTATTTGTTGACCTGTTGGAATGAGTAAAATGACTTTTTGATTATTCAGAGCAGCCGATGGACAAAGTACATATCGATCAAACGAAGAGGAAATACAATCAATTTAAATATAATTACCATTATATTCATCACTTTAAGTTAAACAATGCAATCTCTTTTTTTTGCGAAAGTTCAACGTCATTGGTAGATTAAAAAAAATCTTCATTTTGGTGATTGAATCTTTTACATCGTTGAATAATCTTTGATCTTGTTATTTCAACGTATCGCAAAATTCGAAGGTCCCTTTGAAGGCCGTCCTGATAATATATTTATTTATCGAGGTTTTAGAGACCACACACTTAAAATTCGATATGAAACCTGAATTTGATGAGGCTTTTAATGATGACAGTGTAATGATAACCCTGTCACCATATTATAGTTAGTTACCCAAGGCCATCGACAATGACCCCATATTGTTGACCGAGTTTTACATGCTTTTTGCTCCAACACCGGCTGTAATCCTTTCCATAATGACTGTTGAAGCTGACTTTCACTACTTCAAAGATGTTTTAAAGTAAACATTATCCATCATCTTGAATTATAAATTATAACCAAATGTTCATAAACAAACAGCTACTGATCAAATCTCACATTTCAATGGATTCAAAGTATCGTGAATGACCGGCTAATTTAATAGAGATATATATTTTTTTACTTGTTTTAATTTTAATCATAAGATCAAGGGCAATAATTGTAAACCAATCTATTGATTTCATCAATCTATGAATAGATACATTTGTGCGCCGACACGAAAATGAATATATTTTATCATAGAAAAAATATCTACCAAGCAATTGCGAAGGATTAAACATAAGTTTGAAGTATTTTTTTTTAAATATCAATATGTGAACACGGATGCATTGTATATTTTTTATTATCATAGGTTATTGTGTTTGTTTTTTTATTTAATTATGACATGCCTGGAAGATAATAATAACATGACCCCATTATAATTTATCTCATTTAAATTACCCATTATCTAGTACTTTGACTAAAAGAAAGTATGTCACACAATAATATTTTTTTTATTTATTACAGAGAAAAAAACTGTTATCAAAGGAATAAGCGGGACATTCAAGTCAGGAGAACTGACTGCAATTATGGGACCTTCTGGTGCCGGAAAGTCATCTTTATTAAATATTCTTACAGGATTTCAGTAAGTGTTTCATATTGTCTTGATTGATTGATTTTTCTGTAACTGTATATTTTTCTATGGCAGAACAACAGGCACGTCGGGAACAATAAGCAATAACGAATGCGGAAAGAGGATATCGAGTCAATACAAAAAAGAGTCGTGTTATATTCTTCAAGATGATCAACTATTTCCTTATTTCACTGTCGGGGAAGTTATGAAGATGGCTGCTGACTTAAAGCTGGGAAATAATCTGTCGGAGATCGCTAAACAGATGGTTGTAAGTATAAAATGATTTTTAATTTTAAGCCTTTGGACTTTTGACTATAGTGACAAAGCTGAACTAAGGTGAGGGGCCAGGACGATAATTATTAGGGATGACACACAATACAATGTAAAGAAAAATAATATTAAATACCAATTATTGCCAAACATTTCAATTAGCATCTCTCACTATTCTATCATTGGAATATTAATTCAGGAAAAAATAAACTTACAATGAACACAGCTCACTGAAAGCCCTAATTAATTTATGCTTCAAAATTTTAGTAAACAAGCATCGTCATAGTTACAATGATTATGCAATTTTATTATACATGCATACATATTTATATATTTTTCAATTCAAAAACGTTGTCTTACACAAAAGTATGAAAAAAAACTAATTTTTCACTAGTAGTGTTCAAAATTTTAATTGATTGATTTTTTTTACAATGTTGCATTCGTTATATGAGGGCAATAATATTTTTGTTTTCAAACACTTTGTCCTGTTTCAAATATTGTACAATGATATTTCAATAAATTAAATCAGTAAAAGCCGTCTCGGACCGGTTTAACATATTTTGTAATTCAAATAATATTATTATCACAAAATTAAATGCGTTCCAGAATTGTGTAAAATGTTCTGTGAAAAATTGGATGTTGATTAATCATCATTATTGAGGTGTATTTTTTTTAAAGTGGCCTTTCGGTCATTTATCTATATAATAAGGATTTTATTGATATTTTTATTATTTGTTCATATTATTTATTAGATATCTTAATGGAATACTATAAATGATAATTATAGTTAATTATATTGTCACCTCGATATATTATTATATCAAATGCTTCTCAATAATGTATTTTATTAATCGAGTTTTCATGTTTTGAATTAAAACAAGTCATCTCAAGAGCCTTAAAAACTAAGAAATCAAAGAAGAAAAATAATGCCGTTAGAAATAAATAAACAGCACACAACTGTATATCATCATGAAT
Organism: Agraylea sexmaculata; assembly: GCA_022606485.1. Taxonomy (NCBI): domain Eukaryota; kingdom Metazoa; phylum Arthropoda; class Insecta; order Trichoptera; family Hydroptilidae; genus Agraylea; species Agraylea sexmaculata. The sequence continues at coordinate 8,123 of JAGTTH010004485.1, read as the reverse complement.
AAACTAAACTTTTTAATTTTATTTATACACCTTAAAGGAGGGTTTATACTGGATATTGTTATTTGTGTGAGATGCATTTTAAATGTTACCTTTTGTTCGTGATCTCTTTTAACTATTATAGTTAGAAACGGTCACAGATAAGGTGGGTGAATCTGATTTAATAATAGTTTTGATATACACCTTAAATTCCAGGAAATTAGAGGAAATATGAATCAAGACGATCGTTCAGGACATTATTGATTTGAAAGTCGCAAAGAGTTTTTTTAATTAGAAGTTCGATCAAAATTTGAACCTTAACCACAGTGTATTCAAAGAGTCTCAATAATTATACCTCTATTGTTATTATTTTTCAGATAACCGATGTCCTGGACACTTTGGGATTGACCAATGTTAAAGAGACCAAATGTTGCAGACTATCAGGTGGTCAAAAAAAGAGACTATCAATTGCCTTAGAATTAATAGACAATCCACCGGTTATGTTTTTAGACGAACCCACTACGTAAGTACAATAATATACAGGATACTATAGATTATTATAAAATATTTGTTTATATTATTTAGAGGCCTGGACAGCTCGTCTTCAGCCCAGTGTATCAGCATGCTGAAAAATTTAGCCAAGGGCGGAAGAACCATTATTTGCACAATCCACCAACCTTCAGCAAGTATTTATGAATTATTTGACCATGTTTATATTCTGGCAGAGGGAATGTGTGTGTATCAAGGAGCAAGTAACAACACTGTGGGCTATTTGAAGAGTTTTGGCTTGGAGTGCCCAAAATACCATAACCCAGCAGATTACAGTGAGAATGCAATCATACCTTAGTATTATTTGGCAACTTTTTTCCCCTAATATTTTAATTGTATTTTTATATAATTTCAGTTTTGGAAGTGGCGAATTGCGAGTACGGAAACTTTAATAAAGAATTGGCTAAGTTTGCAGCTGGCGACCGCTGGAGAAGTACACCAGATTTGGATAATAATTCTTTCGAACTTCCTTTAGCATTACTTAAAACCATAAACAATGGTTCAATTCCATCAACTTTGTCCGACACTTGCAAAGCCACCGTTCTCATTACACCACCTTCAGAGTATTCCAAATTCTTTGTACTGCTCAACAGAACAGTTTTGCAACTCTACAGAGATTGGGTATGCCAATTTAATTTTTAATAATGTCGACATATACATACGTGTTTTGTATTTGAAAAAAAAATGTGTTAGTGGGTTGTTTCATCAGATTTGTGTGGCGCGTCAATCACTTATTGTGAATAGGAATAATCTTTTTATTACCACAGAAGAGTGATCGATAATTTTCCACTAGGCCAAGGCACACTTCAATTGTTAATCAATAAATGGTAATGGATTGATTTTGTAAATTATCCAATGCGTAACCCCTTGTAGAATAATGATCCTAGCTTAAATATTGACAACAAAAATGTATACAAGTAATTAGTAGTAGAAACTTATATTATGGGCTATATATTTATAATATATCTACAGAAATACTAATATAACGACTTATCCAGACGCATGATTTGAAATAATATTTGGCTGATCAACTATTTTGAATAACGACTGGGAAAAATAATTAATTATCCTTGTTTTATAAAAAGTGAAAGCAGAAGTTAATCAGAGCCCCTCTATAGACAGATTCGTGAAGTTGTTTTACCCTCAGAGTGACATCTTTGGTTGTACCTGAAATATATAGTCAACAAAAATTATTATATCAAATACACCTTATTACAATATCAAAACATATAATATAAAAAGTAATCGGTGTTATTTCATTATTATATTTACAAGAAAAAGTTCCATCAACTTCAAATAAAAGCTAGTTTAATTTATATACATACCTAGTAATTTTACCTTCAATTACATCAATATAATTTGATATTGTTTCCGTACCGAAAAACTAAAAGTAGTGTCGGCAAAGCTAATAAATCATATAACTAACTAATTGCTCTGAAAATTCTCTTATGATATCTAAAATAATGGTTTACTCGGTACCGATTCAAGCATGAACTTTTTTTTTATTTACCTCCTTATTATTTATTTACAGACCGTGACTTATTTCAAAGCCATAGTGCATTTCTTGACTGGTATTATCCTTGGATTGACTTTTTCAAACAGTGGCTCGGATGGATCAAAATCTATTAGTAATATTGGTTTTTTGCTAATCGGAATTGTATATTTAGGATACACATCAATGATGCCAGCTGTTTTGCGATGTGAGTACATTTTAATAACTGTAAATAATACAAAATATTTAACTTGAAAGATTTTTTTTATTATATTAAAGTTTATTGTATCTTCGATATGTTTGACCGTTACATAGGTGCAACATAAAACTTGAATTATTTCAATTTACATCATTTATATTGAACATTCTAAATTTGTATAAGGATATCTTAAATCATTTCTAAAATTAATATACCATAGAAGTGTTAGTGTTAATATAATTTTAGAAAAGAATTGAAAGTTTATTACAAATTTGGTATGAATTCTGTTTTTAAATGTATTACAATTATTTTACAAACCTCAGAATCTACTACTAAGTACTTAAAACATTTGTTTGTATTTGAAAACACTTTGTATTTTATCAATATTGCATATTTTCAGTTCCTCAAGAGTTACTTATATTAAAAAAAGAAAATTTCAACAATTGGTACAAACTGCGGACATATTATGCAGCCCTTATAGTATGCAATGTTCCTGTGCAGGTTAATTAATACATTATAAAACAAATTATTCTTCTAGGTCTATAATGATAATTTTTATATAATTTATAGATAGTGTTTGCATCGCTTTATAGTGTGACTTCATATTTTCTTTCGGATCAACCGTTTGAGTTATGGAGATTTGGAATGTTTTTGGGAGTTTTGATATTTGTTGTTTTAATATCAGAAGCCATCGGACATATAATAGGAACTCTTGTCGATGCAATTGTAAGTTTTCTTTTGATAATTTCAATCTTCATTGAATTATAGATGATTTGAATGCGTTGTTTTTTAGTCTCCTAAAAGTATATCAAAATATGTATGTAGTATAACTATGTTCATCAAAGCTTGCGATACAATATTATGTTGATTACATATAATTTTTGTTAAAATCTGAAGTTATATAAATTCCAATAAGAAGACTTCTAAAACACTAAATTTACAATATTATTATATTTATTTCAGAATGGAACATTTTGGGCATCTATATTGACTTGCGGGTTACTGGTGTATGCAGGATTCTTGGTGTTATTTTCTCACATGTCCCGAGTGATGTACATAGTTTCTTTTGCATCTTACTTCAGATATGCTTTGGAAGCAATGATTATAACATTATATGGATATGATAGACAACCTCTTAACTGTCCAGAAGATCTATTATATTGTCACCTCAAGTAAGTACTTAAACATGTACATTTGTACGATGTTCATTCCGGAGCATACATATAGATACTGATAAATCTACCGGGATGGCATGATTGAGTTGCTACTCCATGACTCTTGCTATACTTTTATGACAAATTATTAATGATATTGAATTTAAATTCACTTAAATATTATATCCTTACTTATTTGTCTTTGATATTGATAAATTCAAGTATGACACAATTTAATACTTATTGCTTTTATAATTTTGGTTATTAATACGATACAATTATTATTTATAGGAATCCATCGAAAATTCTAGAAGAAGTCAGTATGCAGAATGTGGACTATTGGCGGAATATTATTATTCTGTTTGTAATAACTGTTTTATTGAAACTAGTGGCTTTCTTTTTCTTAAGGAGAAATCTACAAAAAAGTTAATTGTGTATTAGTGATGGTATTTAAGTGATATGTTTCATAACTTATTTATAATTTTAATATATTTTAATTTTTTGTACGAGGAATATTTGACTGGTCAGAGCAATTCCGATTTATTTTTTTGATTATCTATTTCCATAATCTAATGAATTTGTATTTTATCACACAACATTGAATTGTAATTCGTTTGTGAAAAGTCATTATTCTCAATTTATTAAAGAATATTGTACATACATTTTTTGATATCACATGGGTACATTTAAAACTTGCCATATCCCATATTTTAATTATATAAACATAATGTCATGAAATTTAATAAATTATAATTGTGTTTGCTTTATTATGTATTTATAAATTTCTGTGATCTTTTTAAACATTTTCTTATATTTGTACAAATTCTGCTAATTTTTAAGAAGATTTTTAATATAAATTCCATTTCTTTTATTTAAAATCCTCCAAATATCTAATAATAAGAATGGGTGATTAAAAATATATCCATCAATCTCATAGCAAGTAGTAGAAATCAAAAATGCTTATTATTATAGGTTTGATAGGTATACATTGGATAAAATTATAAATGGAAAAATTGAGGTGAACCTGTTTTATCGTTCCGATTGGTATCTAGTGGTTCTAATTCAGGTATAAGTTACCGTATAAATAGCCTGAAAAAGCAAAAGAACTAAAGCAGTAATATACCAAATTTATTATATGAATAAGAACAATAAATAGGTTTAAGTGAAACAACAACGTTAGATGACTTAACTTATGATTATAACAGTTGGCATTTCCACTTTTTAAAAGCTTCTGATTACCTGAGTCAAACTTTGAAATGATCAAACTTAAACTTTTTTTATTAAATATCTTTAGTATTTTCAAAAAAATAATAGATTTAGATGTGTAATGATAAAATTGAAATTGTTGCTTTGTAAACAAACTTGAATCATTTCATGCGTGAACTCATTTCAAAATCATTTGAAAACAATCCATGGCACAATTTATTTTGCACTGATAACTGATACTATCATGGTCATGGAAATTTAACAATTCATTTGTTTATAACCTTTGAATTATCATATAAAATTGTTTGTGCATATTGACTTCTAAAATAAGGCAACCAGTTCAAGTTCTCCAATGCATGGTTCATTATTTGAAATAACATAATTATAATTTGAATGCATTGCATATATATTTTATCATAATATGTACATAAGTATGACTAAATGAAGCAAAATATTATGAGTAACATGAAATCAAGGTTTGTATTGAATATTGATACCTTTGTCATGATTACCTACACTGTTTTGGTCATTGCAAGAGCTTTGAATTGATTTATAAATATATTTAAATTAGATGTCTCTTTCCTACTCTTTCGTCTTTAATCGTATTATAAACTAATTATAGTAAAATATTAATGAGCAACATTATAAATAGGCCAAGGTATGTAAACGTCATATATGCAAGAAGATAGTCATTGCGACCACATTTTTTATATTATAGGTAGTAATTAATGATGGTCACCTATCCAAGTATAATACTTATTACTTACTACCCACGCTCGATACTGTTATGGAAGTAGCAGTTATATTTATTGAAAAATTAATTTCAATATTGAAGACATGAGCACTCAACTTCAGAATCAAACGAACTAAAAACCAAGGCGAAGAGTACTCGGCCCTCAACATGGTGACAATCTAAACAGGTCTTTCTACTTGCGCATATTTGCGTCATTATAAATATAGGGACGCAAATATTATTTGACTGTCGTCTAGTCTGGAAAAAATCAATATTATTCAGTAAATAATAGTAAGCGAATATAATTATCAAGCAAGCGAATAGCATTGATCTGAAATTATCATGTTTATGAATCCGCGTTGATGATGTTTTGACTATTACAAATCTAAAATTTTATATTAAAATCAACACTTGAATGATGAATCTGTTTAATTTATTATTTTTCACGGCCCTTTCGATGAAGGTTATCTTTGGAGTGAATGCAGATGCACTTTTGCAATATTTCGTATCAAGGACCGCATCATAATGGTGTCTTGATGACCTCTAAATAAATGTATAAAAATAAAAAAATCTATCAAAAGCCTCATCTAAAACATATTTTTGTTTTTTTATATATATTCGTTTCCATAGAAACCATAAATGCAGTAGTTTTCCCAGGTCATCGATACCTATTGAATCAATATTATTTACATTTAAAAAACGCCGCATATTTACTCGTATATTACTCGTACACAAAATAAATAATATTCAATATTGAGTCATTTCCGAAGTAATATTGACATAATTTCTTTTAAATTATAGGCAAATATGAAATAGACAAATTCTATGAATATGTGTACTTAGATTAATTAATACTTTTAAGTCTAAAAATATTAATGGATTATTTTCATTGTATAACTATTGTATTTTATTTTACTATGGCATGCTACGACACAGTATTCGGCCCGATCTAATGCGACTACCGAATTTAAATAATCTCCTTTTATTCACGATGCTATTGACTTAATATTTTTTAATTTGTCATCTCACTCAAATGTTTATTTCATCCATATAATCTAAAATACTGCTTCTATGCAGGTCATTAAAAATCAACACTCATACAGACAATTAAATTAACTTACCTACGTCCAATTATCAAAGACTCGATGAATATTCAATATAAATTTTATTGACTGCAATATCAAATATTATAAATTATTTTATGAATCACGCCACACCTCTATACAACTGCATGCCGGAATATCATATTATATTGCGATATCAAAAGTTAGTATTCCCATGGTCGTGTTTAAAGTTTGATATTTACTCTACAAGCATATTCTTTCACAGGATCCAGTGAAAAGCTTCAGGAATTATATTTGTCAAAATAAAAATTGTTGAATAAAAGTCAAAATGTGAGGTGGGACCATCTAAAATCAAGTATTAAAAAAATGTAAAATTTATATAATTTATGGAAATCGACGTGTAGGTACTTAACACGTCGATTTCCATAAATAAATTTTCCACTAACAACAAACTTCGTTAATGTAGAAATTATTTAAATAGGTTCACAAGTAAGTATACAGAGTGGATTTTAACTAACTGAGAATATTTTAGGGGGTAGTAGGGTATAGCAAGAATAATTGAAAGAAATATATTAAATATTATTTAAAAAATAATTTTAAATATTAATAGTGCTTTTGCAATCAGTTTTATCTGTGTGTAAGTACTCAGTAGTGACTGTCACGTGCGTATTGTGTTAATATTTTTAATAAACAATATAAATATTAGATTTTTTTTCGCTTTTTTAAAGGTAATACATTTTTACTGTATTTACAATAACCTATTGCTTATTTCAGAGTCCGTTTACTAGTGTGTTGGAGCTTTATAACGTTTACTAGACGAATTGCTCGAGTCACACTGAGCCCGAGTTTGAGCAGAAGCGGTCGTCTTTACAGTACAATTCGCGCGTGTATCATACAAATCTCTTCACTGAACTATGAATGTGTCCCTTTATTGAATATAATAATCAAGATAATAATATTAAACTGACAAGATGACACTGCCTAACGTGGACGAGACCACCGATCAATCCGAACACCGAAGGGATGTGGATCCATTCCTCAGTGTAGACGAAATAGCATCATCCCTGAAAGGACTTAACAAAATGGCCAAAAGACCACCTGTGGATATTGAATTCGAAGATATTACATATACTGTGAAAAACTTCACCGGAGGTAAAGTGCACTATTTACTACAGTCATTGTGGTTTACCATTTAACGTAAACTGCATTTGACCCTTTCGCCTCGTATGCTAATTATAATCGCATTCAAATTACTATTGACATAACAAATATTTATATTTATAAAATAAATGTATACCTATTTAATATAAATATCCATACACCTTAAACCTATTAAGCGTGTCTATCCATAGCTTCACAAGTTAGACATGAATATTAATAGGCGATATGAATTAAAAAAACCAAGAGAAATTATTCACAAATACGCATTTTAATGACTTGAACGTATTGTATTTGGTTGGACTTAAATATGTGGATGTTAGTTATGAATAATATTTAAAAAATATACTTAGGTATGTTTACTGTGTATTTTATGTAAAACGTTCAACTTTGAACAGTTCTTTAGTTATTTGAAAATTCTGAATAAAGCATTAAATTTATTACAAAATAGTGTAAAAAAAAATAAATAAATTGAAAACAAATTACAAAAATATACCTACGCATCTCCTTTGCCATATGCAAAAAAAAGTTACTAGGTGTACGTCTTTGTGAGAAACTTTTTTTTAATATTCATATCACCCAATATCGTGGA